>JAQZBX010034097.1:0-25123 GCA_029593785.1 Cabassous unicinctus
TCAAATCAGTACCATTAATCAAACAACCTAGTCTTTATTAGTGTTGGAAAAAACGGCGCTCATTAGGATACAGAGAGTGAAGATTGCAGGCAGAAAGTTTATTGGGAAGCTCTCCCTACAGAGGGGGTCTGAAGAATAGACTTCAGCCTGCCCCTGGAAATGAGGGATTTGAATTTATACATTACATTCTTAGGCAGGGAAATGATAGTCGGTGGGAGGGGGTCAAGGGTTTGAGTAAGGTTCAGGGTCCAATAGGAAGCTTTAGAGGTGAAATTTTTCCCTTGTATGGCTAGAGCATAGTGAGCTAGGGAGTTATGTGTCCTTGGATTGCTGGAGGGGCTGGTGGGGCCTTGGTCTGGAGGGGAGAATCTCTCTATCTCACTTTACTCCCATCTCCACATGGTCTCTTTGTTCAACCTTTGGGGAAGTGCCCTGCTTTCAGACACAGAGGCTTAAGGCGGTGCTTGTCCTTCCTTAAATCATGTCAGGGGTAATTGAGTCACAGCTTGTTAATTATTGCAAACCTAGTGAGGGGGAACCTCTAACAATTAGTTCATGCAGTATGTTTTTCATTTTTTAAAATTGTAAACAACTTTCTTGCAAAGAGAAAAAATATTTTAATATTTGTTTTGAGACACAGAAATATACTTTCTATAGTTTCCAGCCTCCTGTTTTTCCTTCCCAGTATTTATATGGTTCCACATTCTTCAGTGGCTCCTTCTATTGTGTGCATATATCCATATTTATAAATGACACACATACTTTTTCTTTCTTTCACTGGTCCCAAACCCCTTCATACATGTATAAGTTTTTCATCTTTCCACATATTCTTAGCATATTTATATTGTTTGAGTTACATTTTTGAGATGCAATAAGCGTTGCTATATGCTTTTATTTTTGAAATTGTATTTTTATAGAGGTTTTGCTAATATATATGTTGATCATTGATTACCTTCTCTTACTGAAGAGTGGTAATATAGAGATCCACGAGAGGTTTCACATACAATTTTTCAGTGCATGAACCTCACTCTTGTGTGTTTTATCCAGGCTGTTATAGAGGGTAGCCTGATATCAGTAAAACTAGGTCATAGGTCATAAAACAAAATTTAAACATTTCATAGTATGTGTCTCTTGAATCCCCACTGCCATCAAACTCCCTCTTGAAGAATCGCCCATTTTAGGCTTTTTTTTTTTAAAGTTAATTCTTCATTCATATATAACCTATTATCAAAACAGTACTCAAAACTGAGAGTTTCTGCTTAAAAAGATATTAGAATTTAGCTGAAAAGAAGAACTCAAAGTATAATTTCAGAGGCCAAGAAAGGCAGTAAGAGACATCAGCAAGATGATGGAATAGGAAGCTGCCATCCTCCTGCATGTATATATATGTCAAAATTATAAGAACCAATTATTAAAGAAATCTCTGTATCAGTCAAAAGTTTCCAGCTACCAAGGGATGATGAATCAAGAATAAGACAAGATGAAAATGGTAGGAAAACTCTGTAGCAATTTTGTAAACCCTTGCACTTTTCCTCCCTGACTCTGTAGCAGTTTTGAAGAAAGGAAAGGCCACATTCCCAATATTGGATCCTTGATCCTGGGTATGGAGTTAGCAGAGCAAATTTGATTTAATTAAAATAGCATACACCTACTTTCAGATGCTCATTTCCTATGTTTCACCTACCAAAGTATAACACTGGAGAAGTGGCAGTCATTGCTTAAAAATGTTATAATAAAATGATCAAATTGCTGTTAACTATTGCAAAAGTTTTCAGTTGAGACATAAAATAGGAGACAGTGGTCCTGGGAGGAAAAGATGGGGAAAGTTTCTTTTGGAAATTAGGATATTCTGAAACACCCATATATTTGAGAGTATGTAGAAAGCCATGAAGCAAATTCAGGCAAGATGCAGGCTCTGATGAAAAACTGGGAAATCAATTAGTCTTCATTCTAGGTTGATCTATAGGGTCAGTTCCATGCTTGACTATAGCTACAGCAAAGAGCCATCTGCAAGAGTGGGAGAGGTTTTCATTATTATTATTATTATTTGTTTGTTTTGTTGTTTTTGTTTTGTTCCCTACAGGTGTTCAATAATTCATCTGCCAAAATATTTGTATACAAGGAAATTGTTCATAGACAGGAGTGACCATAGACAATGAGGAATACCTCTTTTTTTTTTTTCAAAAGTAGATTGAAAAAAATCATTAAACAGCCACTATAGAAGAAGAAGAAAAAGAATAGGGTAGGCAATATACTTGAAGAAATAATAGCCCAAAACTTCCCAAATTCTATGAATGATATTGTATTAGTCAGCCAAAGTGGTGCTAATGTGAAATACCAGAAATGGGTTGGTCTTTATAAAGGGTATTTATTTGGGGTAGAAGTCCACAGTTACCAGGCCTTAAAGCATAAATTTCTTCTCTCACCAAAGTCCATTGCCACGTGTTGGAGCAAGACAGCTGCTGACATTTGCCAGGGTTCAGGCTTCTTGGGTTCCTCTCTTCCTGGGGCTGTATTTCTCTCCAGGCTTAGCTCCTCTGTTTCCTCTACAAGGTCAGCTTTAGACTATCAGGTGAATGGCTCACTTCTCTTCTCCTGGGGCCTTCTCTCCAACATCAAAACTCCAACATCAATACTGCTTCAACTCTGTTCTTGCCATGCCTTTTATATTTGATTCCCCCACCCACCAAGGGGTGGGGATGAACTCTCTACTGATGTGACCCAGTTAATGTCCTAATCATAACTTAATCATGCCCAGATTAGCAGGCCAGTTTACAAGCTTGATCCAATTATATATTTGGAATTCATAATTACATTAAATTGCTCAATGGCTACAGACATATATATATATATATTCATATCTAATAAGCTCAGAACACAGAGAGGACAAATTCAAGTGATCCAGAGAAAGACACATTACAATAAATATATAAATAAGAAAATACAAATAGAATCTTCAAAGCATTGGGAGAAGTGACTCATCATGTACAAGGATTCTTCAGTAAGCTTAAGCACAGTTTTCTCACTAGGAATCATAAAGGCCAAAATGAACGGGGCAACATATTTAAAGCAATGAAAGAACAAACAAAATATAAAGCAAGATCTCTTCCTTCTGCAAAACTGACTTTAAAAAATGACAGAGAAATTGAGACATTCAGAAATGAAGAAAATTGAGGGAGATCCTTACCATTAGAGCTGCCCTAAAAGAAATATTGATAAACACCTTTCAGTTTCAAATGAAAGTACATTAAACAATACCTCAAAACTATGAATACATAAAGATCTCTGATAAAAGTAGACACATTAGTAAATATAAATATTATAATTGTTTGGGTAAATAACTCTACCTTTTATTTCATAAATGTGCATAATCTCCAAATGCATAAATATAAATATAAAACACTGGATTGGACAAACAATGAATAAAGATGGAATGGTGGTTTAATCAGCATAAATGAGGAAGGTGAGTAATATGAGAGCATAAATTTCATAGGTTATTGAAGTTACGTTAGTGTCAATTCAAAGTAGATTGTAATAAATTTTGAATATTAAATGTAGTGCCTATAAATCTGAATTAAAATATTTAAATGTTCACAAATGTAAAGGGAGAGGGAATTAGGATGATTCAATACAAAGGATCAACTAAACAAAATATAAGATAGTAATGAAGAAAATGAGTGACAAAAAGTTTCAAGACATTCCAAAACAAATAGAAAAACAGAGGTAAATGATGCCTTCTCAGCAATTAAATTAAATTAAATGGATTAAATTCTCCAATCAAAAGATAGATATTGGCAGAATGGATGAATATAGGATATAAACACAAAGTGGCTGAAATGAAAGGATGGGAAAACTCTCCCATGAAAATAGTAATCAAAAGACAGGTGAAGAGTGAGAACTGAAGAAAGGTGGGTGGGAGGAGCTAGCGAAGGAAAACTGCTCATAGGTTTGCAGCTGTGGCCTGATGACATCGCACAAAAGCCCGCCCCATGGGTAGCAGAGCCTATTTATTCAGCACGCTTCCTGCTGAAGCCACGGCCTGTGAAGAGCTGAACAGCCTAGGGATGTCTTCACTCAGCCAGGACCCCAGTGAAACTGTGGGTCCTCTCTGCCTTGGTGCTGAGGACTTTGGACACCCGTGGATGTGGCCGATTGCCCTGTAAGGGATCCTTGCATGCCAGAGGGGGAAGAAGAGGAGCATTCTGAGGGAAAGCAGTTCTGATCAGGATTTGCATGGAGCTGCAAGAAGCCTTTCCAAATGGAGGTGGAGGAAATTGCAGCCAGGGGACTGGGCTCTAATGAGGAAGACCAGGTCAGTCAGTCCAAATCTCAGGATCAGGACTCCAATGCTAAACAATTGTGCAGGCACCCAACAAGCTCCCGGTGTGAGAATGACGGGATCGATGGATGGACAACTGACCCTAGGAAAAAGACCTCCTCAGTCACCATGTATGAGCAAGAGTTAGATTACAATGAGGATGTTCCAGAGGAGCCAGTTTCTGCTGTCCAAGAGGTCAAAGCTGAGAAGGCTGGAGTTGAGGACATTGAAGACAAAGGAGAAGCTCCAGGGGAGAAAGACCCAGGGTTAAAAACGTGGAAGAGAAAGAACCTCTGGAGACTGCCAAGAAGAAAGAACCAGAGGACGATGATGGAGAGATTGACAATGAGGAGACTGATGATGACGACCTGGAAGAAGGTGAAGTGAGAGAGCCTGGTGATAAGAAGGTGAGGCCTCGTCCCATCTGCCAATACTTCATGAAAGATGTTGTGCCACCATTATCCACTCTTTCTGCACCAGTATCAAATTCCTTTCCATTCAGGGGCCAGGTTAAAGGAGACTGTACCTGGGGAATGAATTGTAGGTTCTTACACCCTGGAGTGAATGACAAGGAGAACTACTCCTTGATCTCAAAAGCTGACCATTTCCTGCCCAACAGTGACCAGCCTCTTGGGCCTCACCCCCTGATGCCTGCCAGTCCTTGGGGTGGGCAGTTAGTTGATGAAATTTTGCCTCCACCACTTCCAAAGTCCCCAACAGAGCATGCCTGGGAGCGAGGACTTCGGCATGCAAAGGAGGTATTGAAAAAAGCAACCATCCGGAAGAAGCAGGAGCCTGATTTTGAAGAGAAAAGATTGTCGGTGACCATTGGTGATGACAAACGGGAGTTTGAGTGGAATGATCACATCACTAGAGATGTCAGAGAAACAGCACTTGAGACTCATTCAAATCCTTACTATGACTAGGACATAGAACGATACTGCCGTGGTGGGCAGTACGAGAATTTGAGGGTGCAGGATACAGAAACAGAACCGTATCCTAATTACCGGGAATGGGAAAGGCAAAGGGAACAAGAGAACAGGCAGCGTGAGCGGGAAAAGAAGACAGAGAGAGACAGGGAAAGATGGAAAAGGGAGCGCGAGCAAAAGTGAGAGCACGAAAAGGACCTGCAGTGCAGGAAAGAGGAGAGGGTGAGAGAACGAGCCAATTGGGACAAGTATAGGCAGCACAGAGACACAGACAGAGAGAAAGAACGGGAGAAGGACAAGGAGAAGCCGAAGTCCCGGTTGGCTCAGCCGCCAAGCCGTCAAGCTGAGCCACCAAAGAAGAAGGCCACTGCTGCGGGCCCCCAGGTTAAAGGAAACGACGAATGGAAGGACCCCTGGCGTCGACCCAAGTCTCCCAAGAAGAAACTGGGGTTATGGGTGTCCCCTAGTCCGAGACCGAGAAGTGGGAAAACATCAGCCTTGTCGGCCTCCGCCTCCAGTTCCTCCGGGTCAAGCTCATGCTCATCATCCTGCTCTGGCTCTGGCTCGTCCAGGTCTCCTTCCAGATCTTCATCTTATAGCTCCTACTCCAGCTGCTCCTCCAGGCACAGCTCATCCTTAGGCAGCCGATCCAAGTCCTGGTACTTCTCCTTGTCCCGATCCAGGTCTCCAACGCCCTCCCCACACAGACCTCCTGTCGAAACTAATGGAGAGTGGGCCTCGACTCCCGGGAAAGCAGGAGAGAATTTGGTGAAGAAGTCGGCCCCGCCTCCAGCCCCAGCTCCTTCCACCAGCACCCTGGCTCCCATGCCCAGGCACACCAAGCCCGCAGAGCCACCGGAAGCCAGGAGGAATGCGCAGCCAGCCAGGAGCCCTCCCAGGAAGCGGTCCCTCAGTGGCAGGGGCAGCGGAAGAAGCAGCTGCAGAAGCGATAGCGGCTCCAGTTCCAGATCCAGGTCCATCAGTGTGAGCAGCGTCTCTTTGGTATCCAGCAGCATGCACAGCGTGGACTCAGAGGACAGGTACAGGGACCTGGCCAGCCCTGTGTCCTCTGCCAGCTCTTGGTCCCCCTCCGCAGCCCAGGCCAAGAAGGAGAAAAGAAAATCCGAAAAATCCCTTGGTGTTACAGGTGATAAGCGGAAAAGGGATTTGTTCACACAAGCCTGCAAAACCAGGAATCTCCAAGCAGGCAGCAGCAGATCTTGCCAGCAGCCCTTGGCTCTGCAGCAGGTGCCTCCGGGGCAGCCCCCACAGGGAGCGTTTATTGCACACAAGGCAATCAAACTGATTTTGCTAAACAAGGTGACTGAAAAACGGAGCACGAAGCGACTCAAGTTGTCGGACAGGCAGAGTAATCTTCCAGCCAAGCGGGCGAACACATGCTCATCCCGAGGGTCTCAGGATCAGAAGTCCGGTGCGAGACTCGGCTCTCCCAAGCCAGAGCAGCAGAGGCCAGAACCCCAGAGCACCTTTGGCTCAGCCAGGCAGGGAGCCCTAGGTATCGTTCCAGTTTAAGAGCTCCAGCAAAGTCACGACTGTACCTGGCAAGGTCTCAGACAGCAGCACCGCCTCTGCCCCTGGCACCAAGTGAGGGAAGGCCTGCGGGCTGTCACGACGCAAGGAGCTCCTGAGGCAGCTGAAGGCCATGGAGGAGGCTATCGCGCAAAAGCGGGCCAGGATCCTGGGGAAAGTGTAGTGGGGCTTGCGTGCTTGGCTCCCTCCACCCCACCCTGGATTTGAGATGCTTCCGTGTTTTCAAAAATAGGGTAAACACGGCTGTTTCAGATTTCGCAGTTAATGTCTTATTTTGGCTTTGATTCTCTTTAAAAATTAAAAGAGAGGAGAAAAAAAATTTCAGCTGGAAAAGAAGCACACACACAATGAAGTTGATGCTGGATCCCAGCCACCTTCCGCAGGCTGAAGCAGAGTCCCCCAGACAGGCAGGTTTGGTCAACAAGGCCAAGGCATGCAGCACCGTGTTTGTGTAAATTACATGACCCAGCAACTAAACCACCCTGTTGGATGCTTTGTCTAGCCCCCTTAATTTTGCTGTCCGTCCCCTTCTGCTAGTCAGGTGTGTTCCAGTGACCCTCAAGGTGGCCAGTGTCTCCACACCAGCTGACAAGTAAGCCGAACACTTTTTGAACTACTCAAGTGTCTGCCCTCCGTCGCCTATCCCCAGGTTAAATACATAATTACATATATACATACATATATACATAATTGAATAAAATGTATTCTTGAATAATGTCTGATTGGGAAATATTTCTTGTCTTTTATTTTAAGCATCAAACTGTTTTAGTTGATTTAAAATGAAAAAAAGTACAGAGAAGACTTCACATTGGGCGGCTGTCTAATGTGAAGTGTGTTGTGTGTTGGGTCTCCTGAAAAAAGGATTTTGATGAGAAAAAATAAAAAAAAAATAGGTGAAGTGGGTTGGATGTTTGGAGGAAGATGGCAGAATAGGACGCTCCACGAAATATTTCCACCACCAAAACATCATTGCACTTGGGGGAATTGTCTAATTTTACTGTTTTGGAATTCTGGGGTTTTGGGGAATGCTTGCAGCATCCAGAGAAGAGGCTGGTATGAGAACTGCAAGCAGAGACACAAACAGACATCTGCACACCAATGCTCATAGCAGTGTTATTCACGATTGCCAAAAATTGGAAACAACCTAGGTGTCCATCAGGTGATGAATGGATAGATAATTGTGGTGTATATATATGATGGAATATTATGCAACAGTAAGAAGAAATGAAGTCGTGAAGCACATGATAACATGGATGAAATTGGAGAACACTACATTCAGTGAGGCAAACCAGACATAAAAGGACAAATACCATATGATTGCACCATTATGAAGTAAATGTATAAAGTCATGGAGTTAATAATTAGGATACGGTCACCAGAAAATAGAAGGAGTGTAGAGAATGGAAAGCTGGCAGTTAATCTGTGCAGAATTGGTAAAAGGTTTGTAAATTTTGGAAATGAATAGAAAATGTGAATGCACATAATGGCTTTTTAAGTAACAGAGCTATTATATGGATATGACAGTGGTTGAAAGGGAAATCTATGGTCAAGCATATTACTAGGAGGACAGTTATACACTATAACATGGAACCTAATAAAATAGTAAAACCTCATGTTATACATGAATATGGGTGAAATTGCATATATAAGACTGTTTTTACAAAATATAAATAAAACAAATTAGAGAGAAGGAAAAAGAATAGCAGGTATTTATGGCAGCGGAAGCATAGAGAGATTGAGAGGTGATGAGTTTTGTGTGTTTGCTTTTTGTCTATTATTATTATTGGAATAATGAAAGTGCTCTAAGAATGACTGAAGTGATGAATGCATAAATATGTGATTGCATCAAATACAATTGATTATACACTTTGGATGGATTTACACTTTATTAATATGCATCAAAAATTGATTTGTTGAAAAATAAAAGAGGCTATTACATTGTAGTAAATCCTGTAAATTTCTTCCTCTGGGTAGTGACTATGATTACCCATCTCCCGACTGTGTGGCAGTCAGCAGAGGGCACTGCACCCTGGGCTCATGGTGCAGCTTGCTGGTAGTAGGTTGGGCTATGATGTTCTCCTCCTGCAATCCCATGGAGTGAGTGTTCTGATCACTGATTACTGCATTTGATAAGCTGCTTCAGAGATCTCCACATCTGTGTCTGAGTGTGGCCATTGTTTCTCTCCCACTCAGGTTAAAGAAGTAGAGGAGTCTTCCAGGAGCAGTGCCCATTTTTCTCTTTTGTCTTTCCAGTCCCTGTTTGGGAACATGTAAGTCTGGAAAAGTACAAAAACAAATGGCCCAAATATAAGAAAAATAATTTTCCATAAATCATCCCCCATTTTGTAATTTCAAACTACATATTGAAATTATAAGTCAAAAGACTTTAAATAAAGTTTCTTAAATATATTCTCTCTTCTCTGTTAAAGAGAAGAACTTTATAACTGAGCCCTCTTGTTAGGACACTTGTATTGCACTTAGAACCCACAAGTGGATTACAGTATAACATCCTAATCTTGCAATCCTTATCTTAATCACATGGTCAAAGGCCCTTTTCCTATATTAGGTAACATTGAAAAGTTCCAGGTATTATGACGTGAATATCTTGGATATCTTTGGGGATTATTGGTCTATTATTCAATCTGCCACATTCTAAGTACATTTTCCCTCCAAAACTGTAATCTATCATAGCTATAGTGGGTAGGTGTGGAGGTTAAGCCTTACCCTGGGCCTCACTAGGTACACAGATGGTAGAAAAGGAAGGTATTTAACAGCCCACTTTGCATCACTTTTAACACAGTTCATGGATACCAGAATGTGTGGCATCTCAGCTCTCCACTCAGCTCTTAGACACTACTCTGGCTATGAAATATTACCTGCTTCTGCTGGTTTGGGATGGAAGATAATCTCCCCACTCTGCTCCTCAGGCACCACCACAGCAGGTAAAATAGAGAGCTACGTTTTACTCCAGACAAGGAATGGAAGTGCAGGTCTTCTGTTCTGCATCTCTTAAGGGTTTCAAGTTGGAGTCTTATCCATTCCCCTGTCTAGGATGTATTGTAGCCAATAAAAAAATCCAAGAAGCCCAGTTGTACATATAGTAGTACATGTAGTGTTCAGGTTCCTGTGGTGCCCACCTTCATACATCTTTTAGAGTCTTTCCATGCTTATCTACATAATTCCTAATATTTTAGTTAAAAGTGGAATGATCTAGGAGAAATGGAGCTGTGTACTCTTGACTGAACCAGAAGGCCCTTTCAAATGAGAAATGGATTTTGTCAAGTGACTAGAGTTTCCTAATTCAAAGATTCATGCACATGATCCTTATTATCCCTTCATGTTTGACCCCATGTATCTGTGATCCAGAGTATGGGTCAGGGAATGAATAATAAAACATGTCTTCACCTTTCTTAGTAATTTAGTCCAGTATCTATAGGCCAGGTATTCACAGAAGAAAAATAAAAGAAAGAAGTTATCTATATCCTCATATAGAACAGGTACTTAGAGAATAAACCATTTATTGAGGTGTCAATTAAGTGACTGGAATATGCTTATGTATTTTGTGAACATACGAGCTAGAGTTGGGTAAGAGAGAACAAATCATGTCCTAGTGTGGAAAAAGGTATCATCAAGTGAGTTTAAACAAATCAGTGCTACATGTGCTGATGATGAGGACAATGTCAGTTTTAGAATCTTGTTGGACTCTGAGGCTGTGCATAGGGAAATTCCCAGAACCCTAGGGCAAGATTGAATCTCACACATATTATTTTGTTGTTTACTTTTGTTTCATCTCTACTAAGACAGAAAGGAAGGGACATATTTTTTTTTAATTTTACCACTTATCCTAAAAAAAAAAAAAATTAGTTTCTGGGATATTTGAGAACCTCAATAAATATATGATATTGAAATTATTGTTGTGAGAGGGACAAAAGTTTATCATGAAGCTCCTGAATTTACCCTAGTCTACCCTTATTCATGTTTTACTTCCAAGATGGGCATACTCCCTTGGTTTTTGTTTATTTCTCCATGGTATTTCTATATAAGCACTATAAACTCTTCAAAAATAATAGGAATTTGGAAGGAAATCATGCATAATGGATTACCAAAGATGAGTACTCGATGAATGAATAAATGAGAATATATTCGCCTTATCAATCCTAAGGCATTTTGAAAATGAGGACTTTCTCATATCTACAATGATGTTCCACATCCTAACCCCTGAGATGGCTTTTTTTTTTTTTGCCACACATCACTTGGCAACTAATTCTATTGCAGGGAAATTTCCATTCCCTCCCTTAGGATTGCGAGTTTTTGTTCCCAGTTACATAAAATATTCCAGGACAAGCAACATTATTTTCCTTTTCATATTTAAATTACTTTACATTCCATTTATCTTATTATAGTAATAATGGCATTTTAAAGGGAAAGTTTATGAACAATCAGAAATTATTGATAAGTTATCTTTTTATTTATATGTGCTCTGTTAATCACATCTGTGCACATACATGTCAACATTTTATAATAGATAAGGAACATCATCTTGTATTTTGGATATTTCAGTTAACATTCAATGTTATTTTTGGATTTACTTCTTTCATTATATGGCATTTTGCCATATAATGACCCCAAAAAAGAGAAAGATTATGCTTTGGGACTAATTCATTCCTGTTGGGGTGATACTCTTTTGATTGGACTACATCAATGAGACATGACTGAAGTGGAGTCTCAGCATTTATGCTCAGTCTAATATAAATAGAGACACAGAGGAAAAGGAAGCTTCCATATTTGATCCTGCAATGTCATACAAACGACCCCTGCTTCACCTAGAGCTTATCTGAAACAAGAGAAGCCCCTGAGAAACTCAAAAAGGTGAAGCTCAGGGAGATAAGAGCCATATGCTTGATAGCCCACAGCAAAACTCTGTAAGAAATTGGTGCAACTGAGACTAATAGAGGAGGCTCTGTAAGGGACAAGCATTATACCTGGTTTCCCACAGCTGCCCTGGGAAATGGTAGATTCTGGAGGGAAATGGAAAGATTGGCCACCATCTTTGTCATGTGGCAAGATGCTAGGATCAACAGTAGCTTATTTTACTGAAAAGAGAAGTTTATTGCTGTTTTCTTTTTCTGTTAAACAAAACTATATTTTCTTAAAATGGTTCCCAGTCGTTTGAAACAGCCCACATTGGAGGGAGGCTGTAAATCATGTGTTAACCTCAGCAGTGGTTAGAAGAAGCCACTTCTATAAAAACTGAAAACTTGGGAGAGAAATCCCCATTCCCCTATGCTTATTTCAGGTCCACACCCCCGCCCTTTATTTCAGTTAGGCCACCTGGAGGGATCCCAGTAGGTGGATTTCTGCATGATCTCCAGCAATATTTGGGTATCTTGCTGGTGATATCTGCCTCATCCTCCCAAGTCTCAGCTGCAACTCCAAATCTTCCATAATGGCAGGCTGTAGGCTGTGGACAGCTTTGGCAGTGGTAGGCAGCTCCAGAGGAAGGATGGGTTCACCCTGGGCTATCTGCATGCAAGGTTACCTGGGCATGGGGAAAGCCAGAGGAGATGTGGGGGCTCAGAGTGCCAGGGCCTGCAGTCCAGAGGTCCTTGTCCATGCCACAGGTCCTACAGGGCAACTTTCTGACACCCTTGCCATGGTCTCTGAGCACTGTTTCTCACTCCTCTTCATGCACTTCATGGGACAGCAGGTGAGGAAGGCCATGGACATGAATAGGGTAAGGTTACAGCTGAAGTTGGAATTGATCACATCCACCCTGATGCTGAAGGTTCACAGTGTGAAGAGTTCCTAAAATAACTGAAGGCAGTTGGGGATGCCATCACCCAGGGGGTCAAGATCCCAGGAAAATTGTAGTGTGGCCTGCGAGCTTGGCTCTCCCCACCCGACCCCGTATGTGAGACATGAGGTGGCTGGTGTATCCAAATGAGCTGCGAAGTAAGCCAAACTACTCACAGTGTCTTCCTTACCTCACTTACCCCAAAGATCATAAAATAGTTATATATACTCTTGAATAAAGTCAGAATAGGAAATATTGCCTTTTATTTTAAGCATCAAATTGTTTTCATTGATAAAAGGATAAAAAATACAGAGAAGATTAAAAAGCTAAGGATCTTGTTGGGGCATCTTTCTACTTCAGAGAGTCTTTTTTTGATGGGTTTCCTAAAAAAGTATTGTGATAAGCAAAAAGAAAAAGAATATATAGATGAAGAGGGTTTGATGTTTGGGGCAAGATGGAAGAGTAGGAAGCTCCAGGAATGTGTCCTCCACCAAAATATTATTGAACAAATAGGAAATGTCTGAATGTACTGTTGTGGAATTCTGGAATCTCTGGGAATGCTTGGAACATCCAGGGAAGATTTGGATGTAAAATGCTGGTCCATTGCAGTAAGTCCTGTAAATGTCTCCTTCTGGGTAGTGGCTATGTTTACTCATCCCCCAACTGCTTGGCAGTCACCAGAGGGGTCTGCTACACAGGCTTATGGTACAGCCTGCTGGTAGCAGGTTGGGCTAGGATGTTTTTCTCCTGCAACTCCATGGGGTGAGTGTTCTGATCCCTGAATACTGCTTTTGATCAGCTGCTTCAGATATATCCACATTTGTCTCTGAATGTGGAATTGTTTCTAACCCATTCAGCTTGAAGTGGTAGAGGAATCTTTAAGGAGCAGTGCATATTTTTAACTTTTATATTTCCATTCCCTGTATGGTCACACATTAGTCTGAAAATGTCACCATTTGATGGTCCCAGACCTCAACAACAACCACAAAATGAAAATAAGAATACCAGAAGGGTCAAATTAGATTTCCATCATAATATTTATGAGGTCCAGTCATCAGCATAAAAATTACAAAACACAGGGATAATTAGATCGCATGACTCATATTTAGGAAAATATATATAAGAAAAATAATTTTCCGTAAATCATCTGTGATGAAGATCTTACATAGGAATTACTAGTCAGATATTTTATATCAGTTTTCTTGAATATGCTCAATGAGCTAAAGTTATCAATACAAAAAGAACTAAAGGAAATTAGAAAAATATTTTATAAGAAAAAAAACATATGTAAATTTAAAGAGCAAGCAGAATAGATATTTTGGAGTTTCATTGTACAATAATTAACATGTAAAACTCAGTAGATGGATTTGATACAAATTTGAATAGATAGAAGAAAGGATCAACAAACAAGAAGACAAGACAATAGAAATTATCCAATGTGTAGAGCAGAAAGAAAGATAAGGAAGAAATATTCACAGATGATCCAGGATCTGTGTGAACCCATTGAGTGTGTGAACATTCACATCATTGGAGTCCCAGAAGGATTAGAGTGAGAGAAAGGGGCAGAAAAAGTATTTGAAGAAATTATACATGAAAACTTCCCAAATATGATGAATGACATCAATATTTACAGCCAGGAATATCCAAGTACTGCAAGGATATCCTTGACACATTATGATACAATTATCAAAGTCCAAAGACAAAGGATTTTGAAAAGATCAATAGAAAATTACTTGTCACTTCAAGGTATCCCTAATAAGTTTAAAAGTGCATTTTTCTTCAGAAATCATGGGTTCCAGGAGACAGCATGATGGCCAATTGAAATTCCTTTAAAAACTTCTGTTACCAAGAAATTCAAAACATGCAGGACAACTTAAGAAATTTAACATAAATACCTGAAATAATTCATAAAGAGAAGATATGTAATATAAGAAATTGTAAGGGAACTCCATCAGGTGAAAATAAAAGTAGAATAGATAAAAAGTAAAATAAATAAGTACACTAGACAATATTTTGATACCATGAGGAGAAATAAATAACACTGGTATAGGTAATTACATAGGAATATATTAAATCCTGTATAAATTTATGTTTTGTTTATTACTGTTTCCCCCCATGACAGTAAACTTTTGACTGATATCTAAAGTTCTTAAAAAGTTGGTTCTTATATTTTCTATCTATCTATCTATCTTTCTATCTATCTATCTATCTATCTATCTATCTATCTATCTATCTATCTATCTATCTATCTGTCTGTCTATCTATATATGCTGGAGCTACCTATTCCATCACCTTGCTGATATCTATTACTGTGTTTCTTGGCCTCTGAAATTATACTTCAAGTTCTTCCTTTCAGCTAAATTCTTATATATTTTTAAGCAGAATCTCACTGATTTGAGCACTGTTTTGATAATAGGTAATACATGAATGATATATTAATTAAAAAAAAATAAGGCCTAAAAAGGATGATTCCTCAAGAGTGAGTTTGGTTGTAGTGGGGATTTCAAGAGATACATACTATGCAATGTCTTGGATTTTCCTTTGTGACCTATGACCTAGTTTTACTGATATCAGGGCATCCTCTATAACATAGCCCAGATAGAGCACACAAGAGTGAGGTTCATACACTGAAAGTTTACATATACAACCCTCTCATTGATCTCTATATTACTACTCTTCAGTAAGCTAAGCTAAGCAAGGATCACCATAAA
Organism: Cabassous unicinctus; assembly: GCA_029593785.1. NCBI lineage: Eukaryota > Metazoa > Chordata > Mammalia > Cingulata > Chlamyphoridae > Cabassous > Cabassous unicinctus. The sequence goes on from JAQZBX010034097.1 coordinate 15,304, forward strand.
TCTCAGCAATATCTCAATAAAAATAGAGACTAGTTCAAAAATAAACCAAGTAAAAAATGTCACTCAAATAAAATAACTATCCTAGGAATATATGAGCAGATAAAAAATGTGTACATGTATGGAGAGGTTTGGGACCAGTGAAAGACATAAAAATCATGTGTGCCATTTACAAATCTGGATATGTACACATTAGATATAGCCAATGAATTTGGGAGCTTATAAATACTGGGAGGGAAAAACGGGGGCCTGGAGAATATAGAAAGAATATTGCTATTTCTAAAAACAAATATTATAAAAATATGTTTGCTTTCTATCGATAATTTGCTTGCAATTTTACAAAAAGGGAAAGCATACTGAATGAAACAATAAAAAGTAGGTTGTTTGGTTATTGATACTGATTTGAATCTGTAATATACACATAGAGAAAAGAAAAATGTACAATATATAAAATGTTCTCATTTTTCTTTCAGAACTACTGTTCATTATTCATCTGATGAGAGTAGAAACCTAGACCTGAAAACACATAGATTTTAACACACAAACATATCAAATGTTAATACAGATATGAAAATAAAAAGTGTAAAAAATTAATTCATTATTAAACTCAATGCTTTCTAATAAGTAAAAAGAACAAAAGTAAACAGTAATATATTTTATTATCTAATATTCCAACACTATTCTTTTCAGTTATTTGTTTCATTTTCACATTCGTAATATTTCCCAATGTTTGCTAAGGCATAATTATCATTTAAAATGTTATTTAGTAAATTGGATCCATCCATTCTAAGATGCTTGCTTCCCTTGACATATGATGTCCACTCAGTGATTCATTTTCATGCTGTTGTGCTTCTCTGCTGCCTCAAATCTCCACCCTTGTGTTCATTCCCAACTCCATTGTCATCACGTACCACGTAGATGTACTGGGATGTCATGAAAGTAAGACCCTGCTCTGTGTCTGGCAAAGATAAGCTGAAAAAATGGAGAGCGGTGGCCATAGCCTTTGTCCTTTCTTAAATTAACTTGCACTGAACTATTTTTTAAAGCAGAAATTGTCTTGAACACATGAAGGGAACAAAATTAAAACAAACAAGCAAAGCAATATAAAAGAAGTATCAACTCCTCTCCCCATCTAACAGATTGGCTTTGTTGGGGTTATATTTCAATCCATATTCAGCCTTGAAGTTAACTTAGAAATCATCCTAGTGTGAAAGTTAAGGTTCTTCCCAGTACTTTTCAGAGCATGCATCTTGCTGGGGTTTGCTTCTTGAATTTCTAAATACTCTGGTATAAATGATGTTCCAGAGTCCTGTCTTTCCACAGACAGTTTCCCAATCTTTTCCTCCCATGACCACAGTCCTCTATTTTATGGTTCATCTGCAATCTTTTGCATGAGTTAGCAGACGTTTGATAATTCCCTTAAAGCATTTGAGCAATGACTTTCACTTCTCCATCTTAGGTTATTTTTGTGACAGGGGAAACCAAGATATTGAGCACTTGAATAAAGGTGGATGCTGTTTTGTAAATGAGGTCTGCTCTTCTACTTCCATATCCAGGATCTAGGGTCCCATACTGGGAATGAGGGCTTTCCACAGTCAGTGACAGGGTGTGCAGGGGTTCAGAAAAGTTTGACAGAGATTCATTGCCATTTTACTCACCTTTTTCTAGTTTCAAAATCACTCTGGCTGCTGTAAACTTTAGTACTGATATCCAGAGTTCTTCAAAAGTTGGTTCTGGTAGTTTCTATGTGTATATATGTATGTAGTAGGATGATATCTATCTAGTCCTTCATTTTGATAATTTCTCACTACATTTTTTATCATCCTCTGAAATTCTACTTTGAGTTAGTCTTTCCTCTCAGCTGTGTTCTTATACCTGGATAAGTAGAATTTCATCTGATTTGATCGCTTGTCTGATAATATGTTATACATGAATAAAAAAGTAAATAAACAAAAATAAGGCCTAAAATGTATTATTTTGAAGTTTGGATGAGGTGATAGTAGGGATTTGAAGAGACCTATACAGTGAAATGTCTTATTTTGCTTTGTGAAATAAGACCTAATTTTACTGATATCAGGGCCAACACAGTAACATGGCCCAGACAGAACACAATATTTTGATGATATTCTTTCATAATTTGTAAAAAATGTTTCACAGCAATGTGAGGTGTTGATAGATGAATGTATGGGGCCCTTGTATGATGTTATGCATGTTTATTTTTTAAGTTCACAACTTTTACTATGCACTTATTGTTTATGTATGTTCATTTATGAATGATAAACTTCAATTAAATTTAAAAAAATACTGCTAACTATAGCACATATCTTACATTTCTTGTATTTCCCCAAACTCACCCAAATATTAATGCACTATACTAGTACTATATATTTGTTAACATTCATAAGAAAACATTCTCATCTTTGTCCTGTTAATCAGAGTCCATCATCAAACACTAGAGTGCCAGTGTTGCACAGTCCCATAGTTTGCCTGATACATTTAAATTGTATACTCAGTGGCTCTAATTTTCATCACAGAGTTGTGCTATCATTACCACAGTCCATTGTAGAACATACTCATTTCATCAAAAGAAAAAATCCCATACCCGCTTCTATCCCCTATTGATGTTCCTTAGTATTGAAATAATATCTCCTTACCATTGCTTCAAATATTACAATATTATCACCCATATGTTACATGGGTCATATTGTTACCATGTAATACCATATTCTTAGCACTTTGCAAAAGAAGAGCATTTATTTTATTTTATTTTTTATTTTTAAAGAATCTTTAGATTACATAATTGTTACAACAAAAATATAGGGGTGGGGCTCTAGTGATTGAGAGCCCACCTGCAACATGGGAGGTCCCGGGATTGGTTGCCAGTGCCTCCTAAAAAAAAAGCAAACAAAAAAAATGAAAAATCCAACTCAGGGAAGTCAACGTTGCTCAGTGGTTGAGTGCCAGCTTCCCACATAACCCAGTCCACAGTACTTCCTAAATATATATATATATAGGATTCCCATAAACACTCTTGCTTCCCCCTCCCACACTTTCGCCCATTAACAATGTCTTTCATTAGTGTGTTACATTTATTACAATTGATGAACAAATATTGAAGCATTACTACTAACCATGGAGTATAGTTTACATTATAGTTTCCACTTTGCCCCACACAATTTTATAAGTTTTCACAAAATGTATAATGCCCTGCATCTGTCACTTCAATGTCATGTAGGACAATTCCAATGTCCCTAAAATGCCCTCATGTTACACCTATTCTTCCATCTCCCTCCCTTCAGAACTTCTGATGGCCACTGCCTTTATATAATAAGTAAAACAAACACTGCTGATTTATAAATGTGATTTGGGTTGAAAGGGGGTAGTCTGTGGACATAAAAGTCAATTGAAAGGAAGCTAGAAAATAACCTAGAGACTGTATAACATAGTGATTTCAGTGGTGGATGAAGATTGTGGTTAATATTATAAATATAAGAATGTTATTCAAGAGCTCTATAAAGTATGAAATGGTGTCTCACTGTAGGTTTGATCTGCATTTCCTTATAGCTAGTAATGTTCAACATTATTTGTGTGCTTTGGCCATTTGTATATCCTTTTTGGAAAAATATCTATTCAAATCTTTTGGTCAGTTTTTAACTGGATTGCTTGTCTTTTTATCAATGAGTTGCATGATCTCTTTCTGTAACATGGATATCAAAACTTTATTGGCCAGGTGGTTTCCAACTATTTTCTCCCATTGTGTAGGCTGCCTTTTTTACTTTCTTAACAAAGTCTTTTTTTTTTTTTTGACAAAGTGTTCTGAACTAGAAAAGTATTTAATTTTGAAGAGGTCCCATTTATCTTTTTTCTTTCTTTTGATTCTTGGGCTTTAGGAATAAGGTATAATAAACTCCCCCTTATCATAAGATATTGAAGATGTTTTCCTACACTTTTTTCAGAGATTTTTATTGTTGTAACTTTTATATTTATGACTTTGATCCATTCTGAGTTACTCCTTATATAAGGTGTGATATAAGTGTCCTCTTCCTTTTCTTTGGATATGGATATCCAATTCTCCCAGCACTTTTTGTTGAATAGAGAGTTCTGGCACAAGTGGGTGGGCTTAATAACCCTCTCAAAAATCACTTTGCTATAACTTTGAGGAGCTATTTCTGAACACTCAATTCTATTTCATTGGGCAACATCTCTATCTTTATGCCAGTACCATGCTGTTATCACCAATAAAGCTAAGTAATATAGTTTCAAGTCAGGAAGTGAGATTCCTCAAATTCAATTCTTTTTTTAAATATATTTTTATTGGAGAGTTTGTGAACTTACAAATCAATCTTGCACATTTGGAATTCCAATACAAAACCCTTCCACCTACACACTACATTGTTGTGGAAGATTTGTACAGATTATGAGTTATCATCAGACTATTACCACTGTTGTCTATAACATATATTTGGTATGTTTTTCCATACCCCTTGTTATTAACACAGTATACCTTTGGCATTGATTCAAGAATATTACAGTATTACTGTTAAATATAGTCCTTAGGTTACATTAAATATATTTTTTCTATGCATCTATACATTCTTACCACCTAACAATAGTGATGTACATTTGTTCTAGTTAATCATTCTTCTTTTTTAAGGACATTTTTGATTATTGGGTGCCCCTGACCCTTCCAAATAAATTTAATAATTGGCTTTTCAATTTCTGCAAAATAGACTTTTGGGATTTTTATTGGAATTTCGTTGAATATCTGTAACTTAATTTGGGTAGAATTGACATCTTAATGATATTTACTCCTCTAATCCATGAAAATGGAATGTCCTTCCATTTATGTACATCTACTTTAGTTTCTTTTAGCAATATTTTGTAATTTTTGAGTACAGGTCTTTCATGTCCTTGATTTCCTAAATATTTGATTCTTTTAGTTGCTATGATAAATGGATTTTTTTTTTTTTACTGATTTCCTCGTCAGGTTGCTCAACAGTATATAGAAATGCTAATGATTTTTGCATATTAATCTTTTATGGCACCATTTTGTTGATCTTGTCTATTAATTCCAATAGCTTTGTTGTGGATATTTTAGGATTTTCTATATATAGGTAAATTTCATCAATGTATAGCAAAAGTTTTACTTCTTCATTTCCTATTTGAATGCCTTTTATTTATTTATCTATCCTAATTACTCTAGCTAGAACTTTTAACAAAATATTGAATAACATGGTGACAGTGGACATCCCTGTCTTTTCCCTGATATCATTATGAAAGATTTCATCCTTTCACCATTGAGTACAATTTTAGGTGAATGTTTTTCATATATGCACGTTCCTATGTTAAGAAACCTTCTTTCTATTCCTATCTTTTAGAGGGTTTTTATTAAGAAAAAAATGATGTGTTTTGTCAAATCCCTTTTCTTCAATCAAGACAATCGTCTGTTTTTTATTCTTCAATTATTAATGTGGTTTATTATACTAATACATTTTCTTGTGTTGAAAATACTTTGTGTACCTGGTATGAAACCTGGTATATACCTGGTATATAATTATTTTTAATGTGCTTTTGCATTAGGTTTGCAAGTATTTTGTTGAGGATTTTTGAATGCATATTCATTAGAGATATTGGTCTGTAATTTTCTTTTTTCATAGTGTCTTTGTGTGGTTTTGCTATTAGGGTGATGGCTTCACAGAATGAATTTGGTTGCATTATTTCCTGTTCAATACTTTAGAAGAGCTTGAGCAAGATTAGAATTAAATCATCTTTGATTGGTAGAATTCACCTCTGATGCCATCTGTAGCAGTTTGACACTTCTATATAGTTATGAATTCCAAAAATAGATATTGGATTATGCTTGTAAACTGGTGTGTTTATCTGGGCATGATTATTGAGCCACATGAGGAGGGCATTGGGCCCTACCACTTGGTGGGTGAGGAATCAAAGGTAAAAGACATGGCAATGGACAGAGTTGGAGTTTTGAGTTGGAGTTCTGATGTTGGAGTTTTAATGCTGGAGCCCAGGGAAGCAAGCAGAGAGAGGAGCTTGGTTGTGAGGAAGGAGAGAAGGCCCCGGGAAAAGATGAGACATTCACCTGATAGTCTATATTTGGCCTTGTGGAGAGAACAAGCAGCTGAACCTGGAGAGATTCAAGCCCCAGGAAAAGAGGAACCCAGGAAGCTGGAACCCTCACAGAGTTTGGTGACAGAAGTAACTAATGCTTTATGGCCTGGTAACTGTAAGATTCTACCCCAAATTAATACACTTTATAAAAACCAACCAATTTCTGGTATTTTGCATCAGTACCACTTTGGCTGACTAATACACTATTGTATCCTTGGTTTTTCATCTTTGGGAGGATTTTTATGACTGGTTCAATCTTTTTACTTGTGATTGGCTTTTTGAGGTCTTCTATTTCTTCTAAGGTCAGTGTGAGCTTTTCGTGTGTTTCTAGGAATTTGTCAATTTCTTCCACGTTGTCTAGGTTGTTTGCTACAGTTTTTGGTAATATCCTTTTATGATCTCTCTTATTACTGCAGGGTCAGTGGTAATATAACCACCTCTCATTTCTGATTTTATTTCTTTGTGTCTTCTCTCTTTTTTTCTTTGTTCATCTAGCTAAGGTGCTGTCAATTTTGTTGAACTTATTATAGAATCAAACTTTTGGTTTTGTTGATTCCCTCAATTGTTTTTGTTTTTCTGTTCTCAATTTCATTTATTTCTGCTTGATTTTTATTATTTCTTTTCTTTGATTTTGTTTGGGACTACTGTACTCTTCTTTTTGTAGTTTTTCCAGGTGCACATTTAAGTCTTGGATTTTAGTTCTTTCTTCTTTTTTAATGTATGCATTGAGGGATATAAATTTCTCTCTCAGCACTTACATTTTCATATCCCATAGGTTTTGATATGTAATCTTCTCATTATCATTTGTCTCAAGATATTTATTGAATTATCTTGCAATTTTTCTTTGAACCACAGATTATTTAAGAGTTTGATGTTTAATTTCCATATAATTATGAATTTTTCCTTTTTTGTCCATTATTGATTTTTATCTTCATTCCATTATTATCAGAATAAGTGTTTTGTATACTTTTAAATTTCTTGAGACATGTTTTGTGATACAACATATGGGCTATCCTGAAGAGGGATTTGTGAGTGTTTGACAAGAATGTATTTACTGCTGTTTGGGGGTATAATGTTATATAAAGTTCTGTTAAGAATAGTTCATTTATCATATTATTTAAGCCATATTTTTTGTTTATCTCCCATCCAGATGTTCTATCCAATGCTGACAATGGTGTATGGAAGTTTCCAGCTCTTATTGTAGAGAAGTATATTTCTCACTTCACTTTTGGCAGTGCGCCTCATATATCCTGGTGCACCCAGGTTAGGTACATAAATATTTATTAAAGTTATTTCTTATTGGTGAATTGCCCCTTTCATTAATATATAATGATTTTCTTCATCCCTTATAACAGTTTTGCAATTAAAATCTATTTTTTGTGATATTAGTATTGTTGCTCAGATCTTTTTTGGTTGCTATTCGTGTAGAATATCATTTACCAGTCTATCACTTTCAACCTGGTTGTGTCCTTATGTCTGAAGTGTGTCTCTTCTAGAGAGCATAAAGATGGCTCAAGTTTTTTATCCATTTTATTTGTCTATGTCTTTTCATTGGGGCGTTCAAGCCATTAATCTTCAATGTTATTCCTGTAAAGGAATTACTAACTTCATCCATTTTATGCTTTGACTTTTCATTGTCATATCTTACTATTCTCTGTCTTTTTACCCTTTAATTTACTCTTCTTAATAATCTTCATTTTTATATTCTTATCCAAGTCTCTTGCTTTTGTTATTTTCTTGGGCTGCAGCACTCTGTGTTCTCTTGTAGTTCTGGTCTTTTGGTAACATATTTTATCACTTTTTGTTTGTGAAGACTTTAAACTCACCCTCACTTTTGAAGGACAGTTTTGCTGGATATAGAATTCTTCGCTGGAAGTTTTTCTCTTTCAGTACCTTAAATACATCATACTACTTTTTCTCACCTCCTTGCTTTCTGATGAGAGTTTGGCACTTAATCTTATTAACTTTCCCTTGTATGTGATGTTTTGCTTTTCTTTTGTTGTTTTCAGAATCCTCTCTTTATCTCTAATATGTGTCATTTTGAATAGAAGGCATCTTTCAGTAGATCTATTAGGATTTATTCTGTGTGTGTGTGTTTGTTGTCCTTCTTGAATACTGATGTCTTTCATAAGGGCTAAGAAGTTTTCAGTAATTATTTCCTCAAATAATCTTTCTATCCCTTTTCCATTCTCTTGTCCTTCTGGGACACTGATAATGCATATATTTGAGTGTTTCACATTGTCATTCCATTCCTTGGCATCCTCTTCCATTTTTTCCATTCTTTTATCTTTCTGTCTCCATTACAGAACATATTAAAGGGACTGCTGCAGCCTGAAAGGAAAAAACAAGGGTGATAGACTTGGAGAAGAGTGTAAAAATGAAGATTAAAAGAAAGGGTAAACTAAAGAGTGAAAGGATAGACAATAATACAATGTGACAACAGAAAGCCAAAGGTCAAAATGGATGAAAAAAATGATAATGCCTTTATACTAATAACAGTGAATGTTAATGGTTTGAACTCCACAGTCAAATAACATAAAATGAGAGAATGGATAAAAAAAAAAATGAGCCCTCTATATATTGTCTACAAGGGAATCACATCAGAGGTAAGGACACAACAAGATTAAAAGTGAAAGTTTTGAAAAATATATTCCACACAAATTGAACCCAAAAAGACCTGAAGTAGTGATACTAATATTAGACAAAATAGATTTTAATTGCAAAACTTTTATAAGTGATAAAGAAGGTCATTATATATTAATAAAAAGTGCAATGTAACTAGAAGGAATAACTATACTAATTATTTATGCACCTAATTTAGTGCCCCATGATACATGAGGCACACACTGGCAAAGGTGAAGGGAGAAATAGAGGTCTCTACAATAATAATTGGAGACTTCAATACACTATTCTGAGGATTGGGTAGAATGTCTGGACAGAGTTAAATAAAAGAAGCAGAGAGTCTGAATATTGTGATAAATGAACTACACCTAACAGATATTCAGAGAGCACTGTGCCCCAAACCAGCAGTATATACATTCTTTTCAAGTGCTCATGGATCCTTCTCCAAGATAGATCATATGTTGGGTCACAAGACAAGTCTCAATAAATTTAGAAAGATTGAAATTATACAAAACACTTTCTCTGATCATAAAGGAATGATGTTAGAATGGAAAAAGGGAAATTCATAAATATATGAAGATTAAATAACACATTTAAATAATCAGTTGGGCAAAGAAAAAATTGCAAGATAAGTAGGCAAATATCTTGACATGAAAGAAAATGAGAACACAACATATCTAAACCTATGGGACACCAAAAAGGCAGTGTTAAAAGGGAAATTTAAGCACTCAATGCATATATGAAAAAAGAAGAAGAATTAAAATTGAAGATCTAACTGCACACCTGAAAGAATTAGAAAAAGAACAGCAAACTAAACCCACACCAAGCCAAAGGAAAGAAATAAATTTCAGAGCAAATATAAATGAAATCAAAACAACAACAACAACAAAAACAATAGAGGTGAATTGAGGAAAGTGAACCATCTCTGAGAACCATTGTGTGAAAGATAGGTTAACAAGGGAAAGAAGGAGAAGAGAAGGGTGTGAGTCATCATGCATATGAACATAATCTATGGTGAAGTGATAGAGTATCGCTGCATATTGAAGGACAGGACAGGTGGGTAGTGATATTACTG
>JAQZBX010034098.1:0-25119 GCA_029593785.1 Cabassous unicinctus
GGCATCCTTGTCTTGATCCTGATCTTAGAGGAAAGGTTTTCAATCTTTGCCCTTTGTACCCATTGAGTATGATGTTGGCTGTGGGATTTCCATATATTCCATTTATTATGTTGAGGGACTTTCCATCAACACCTATATTTTGAAATGTTTTTTATTAAGAAAGGACCTTGGATTTTGTCAAATGGCTTTTCTCCATCAATTGAGTTGATCATGTGTTTTTTTTTTCCTTCAATTTGTTAAAATGGTGTATTATGTTAATTTATTTTCTTATGTTGGACCATCCTTAAATACCAGGAATAAAATCCATGTGATTATGCTGTAAATTCTTTTACTGTGCTGTTAGATTTGATTTGCAAGTATTTTGTTGAGAATTTTTGTATCTACATTCATTAGAGAGATTGGTCTGTAATTTACTCTTCTAGTAGTATTTTTACCAGTTTTTGGTATTAGGGTGATGTTGGCTTCTTAAAATGTGTGGGATAATTTTCCCTCCTTTTCAATTTTTTGGAAAAGTTTAAGCAAGATTTGTATTGATTCTTCTAGAAATTCACCTGTGAAGTTTTCTGGCCTTTCTTTGTTGTGAGACATTTGATGACTGATTCCATTTCCTTACTTTCTATTGATTTGTGAGGTCTGCTCTTTGTAGTTCCTCCAGGTGTTTTGTTATGGCTCTGGTTTTAGCTCTTTCTTCCTTCCTAATGCCGGAATTTAAGGGCTACAAATATCCTTCTCAGCACTGCCAATGTGCATCCCATGAGTTTTGAAACCTTCTGTTCTTGTTTTAATTTATCTCGAAATATTTACTGATTTCTCTGGCAAATTCTTCCTTGATCCACTGATTGTTTAAGAATGTGCCATTTAGCCTCCATATATTTGTGAATTTCCCCCTTTCCTGTCATTTATTTATTTCCAGCTTCATTCCATTATGATCAGAAAAGATGCTTTTCATAATTTCAATATTTTTTAATATATTAATACCTGTTTTGTTACCAAACATGTGGCCTATCTTAGAGAAAGATCCATGAGTACTTGAGAAGAATGTATATCTTGCTGATTTGGGGTATAATATTCTGAAAATATTTTTTAGTTTTATTTTGTTTATCATATGGTTCAAGTTATCTGTTTCCTTGATCCTCTAAATTGGTTGTTCTATCTATTGATGTGAGTGGTGTTTTGAAATCTCCAACTATTATTGTAGAGACATCTTTTTCTCCCTTCAGTTTTGTCAATTTGCCTCATGTATTTTGGTGCATAAATAATTATGATTGTTATTTCTTCCTGGTGGATAGCCCCTTTTATTAATATATAATGACCTTCTGTATATCTTACAACATTTTTGCATTTAAAGTCTGTTTTGTCTGATACTAGAAAAAACAGCCCTGCTCTTTTTTGTTACTTTTTGTGTGAAATATCTTTTTCCAGCCTTTCACTTTCAGCCTATTTGTATCCTTTGGTCTAATTTGAGTCTCTTGTAGAACATCATTGATGAGCTGTTTCAAATCTGTTTTATCTGAAGTTTCATTTTTTCCTTCGACTGGGCCATATCTTTGTTTCTTAGCATGGTTTGTAATTTTCTGCTGATACCTAGGCATTTAATTATATTGGTGACTTTACCCTGATGATTAGTTTCTTTTCCTTGCCCAGACTTTTATTGCTTGTTGGATTTGTGTTATGGCTCTTCTTTGATTTTTGGTCCAACTTATTTTAGCTCTTTAAAATTGGATGTGTTTAAGCAATTGAAACAGGGCCAGAAACCCACTCATGGTATGAAGACCAGGACCAAGGGGCCCTGGGGATAAGGATAAAGACAATGCAAAACAGCATTTTTATTCCATTCAAGTTCCTGGTAGTGCTCTTTCCTGGCCTCCAATCAGATGGTGCTTTTCATAGAAACTCTCCTGACAGACCTAAGAGTTAGAGAGCATATCCTTTCCAACTCTCACTGGATGGTAATGACTTAATGGTTACTTTTCTGGGCCATGATCCCAAAGTCATATGCTCCAAATTCACTGATCAGGAGCCACACTTGGTCCTCTGCTTTGGTATCCCTCTTCCAGGGAAGATCTGTTCCCATCTCAATATGAAGCCATAAGCCAAGTGCTGAATCAAGGCTGATTGCCTCAAGGGTGGGGGATGGGCAGCGTTCCTTGCCACGGGGGCTATTCACTCATAATTTTTCCTTCACCTTCTATGTCTCCCTGTCCCAGTCCCTCCTAGATGAATGACAGCACTGCCCTGGTCTACAGATCCCCAAAACAGCTGTTTCAACAAATTCTACCTTACTTCTTGCTACATTTGGATGAGAGGTGAGCCCTGCCAGTCCCTACACTACAGCCATCTTCAGAGAACTCCTTGCTCATTCTATTCTTGACAAAAGAACATTTCAATATGATAAAATAATAGTTCATTTTAGGTCATGGAGATAAATCATTGTAAACCACTGAAGGAAGGATGTCCTAATGTACAGCAAACGCTACACTCTTAAAAACCCATGAAAATAAAGATGCTAATTAATTTAGAATGTGTCAAAGGTTTTGGACTATGGCTCACTGAAGGACAAACAACAGTTACCATTCTGCAATTCCTCATGATTTTTTCACGCAATATTCTTTCTTCACAATCCACTGAACGAGAAACAATCTGATTGCAAAGAGAAAAATAGCACACTGTTTTCCACAAACACTACTTGTGGCAAACTTCATGATTTAATTCTTTCAGCAATACCTTTTAGAAATAAAATTATTGGTGCTCATTAATTGATAGTTATTTTATAGACTACATAAACAACTATACTAGATTAATGAAATGCCCATAATTTCCTCGTGGCAAAAATATGTCTTGAAAATCCACCCAAGGACATTGCAGGGATAGTGTGCATGTGAGTATAAAAGTACAATATATTTTATGTTAAAATTTGAACAAAGATAATAACAGTACAACAAACTGCAAAGGGCAAAAATGAGCAATTTATCGACATGTACTTCAGGAAATAAAAATGAAAAGCAGATGTTGTACCCTTGGATGGCACATAAAATGCATCTACCTCGAGAACACATTCTGCTTTTCTTTCATCATTGCTCCAGAAGGACAACTGGTACAGGATCATTGCTAGGAAAAGGCACAAACTGTTTTAGTATGAAAAGAAGCCCTTGTGAAACAAGTGGGCATGTAAATCTAACTATTCCCATTTTTAAGTCATCTGGAAACATTTTAAATTAAATAATTTTCACATTATTTCTTATTTAAATTCATTAAAATCTTGTGATGTGAATGTGGTAGCTCTTGTTTTGTAATTATAAACATTAAAGAATGGTATTTCCTGCACTTTAGAGCAAATAGGATAGTACTCAGGAGTGCACATTCCACTATAACATTTGTTGATATAAATTTGCAATATTCCTTCATCGTTGTGAATTTTAATATGATGTACTATGAAAACCGGTGGTAGAATTTTTAATACAAAATTAACTGGAAAATAAAACATGTAAATTGGCAGGTTTCAATTTTTTTACATGACACATTTAGCAAAAGTATATGAAATTATTTATTTTATACAGATAGGTGTATGCATTTGGGCTCAACTTCTTTGCCCTTCCTTACATTATCATTGCCTAAGATATCATTTTCCCTTCCAAGAAACAAATATGAGGATATAATTGCATGGGTTCTCTTGTCAAAAGATATTGTCTTGAGGCTCTATAAATATAAATTGAAATGTCAAGATTGCCATCAATTTAGAAACCATGCAATATTCAGTTGAATAATGTTACTGAAGTCACCATGTATATATGGAGGGGATTCATAAATAATATTTAGCTGAAAGACTCCCTATTTATCCTAATCTAACAATCTTTTTACTCTGAAAGGAAATCTGAGACTAGTTGAAATGGTCATTGGGAAGTCCTGGCTCCACAATCCCATATAATGTTTTCTGAGTGTATTGTCAATGTTGGATGCCTGCTGTTTTCTGTTTCCACTCTCCAAATGCTGGTCAATTTATTGGCAGTGAATAAAGTCATTTTACTTCTTCAAAGTGCAAGACAGATTCCTCTCTTTGTTACTTTTGTGACTACATTTGGCTCTCCCTTGGCTGTAATGGCTTAAGGTTGTTACCTGGTAATATAAAACCCACTTCCATATTCAGTTATGTGCCACCCATTTTTCCTATGTTGGTGGAATTTTGCATGTTAAGGTGCACACTGTGGCCACTTTTAGCCTATTCTTCTGTGCATATAATGAAATTAGACATATGTTTTGTGACATCCCTCCACTTGTTGCTATTTCTTGTTTTGACATTCACATCAAAATCTTCTAATCTTCTACTTTGTGGGATCAGAGATAAGTACTACACCGATATTCCTGATCTCCTGTGCTTTCATTCTGTTGACCATTCTGAAGATGTTTTCGACAAAGAAAGGCAGAATGTTTTTTCTATCTGTGGCTCTCACTGAACTGGAGTGTCAGCTTAACATGGAGAATCCTCTTCATGTATGTGAGGTCAAGATCTAGCTATTCTTTGGAACATAATATGACAATGCCAATATTTTACACTATATTGATATCCTTGCTCAATCTTGTAACCTACCATTTGATGAACAAGAATGATTAAAAGGCAATGAAAAAATTGTTTGAGGGAAATTGTTTCATAAGTAAAGTGCATTTTTAAAATTGTGTAAAAGTGAAAAGAATTTTGTGCGTCAGTCTGTAGCTTTGTGGTCAGAAACTAAGTAAAAAAATGTTTTGTTTTTAGTTCATATTTTTCACATATTAAAGAATATTTCCAAAGAAAGCATTAATTAGTCTCCAAAATGCAACATTATACAAATGTAGATCAATTGTGTCAGCTATATCTATGACTATGTTCAAACTAAGTCGTATTAATTATTCAGTTTCAAATTTATATTTGTATTGATAGTCTTTGTTTAATTTGATTGTCATTATTACAATTAAAGATCATTTTGACTCTGTATAACATCATATTTTATACTGTAAGTTCAGTTTCCATTATGAAGTCAATCATTCTTCTGGAATCCCGATGAAGGACCTCCAAAATGTTATTTACATGTACTGACACTCTCAGATTCATCTTCTGTGCGTGTCTTTTGAATCAACACTTCATATTTTTATTCCATTATTTCCTCTCCACTGTCCAATCAGAGTAATCGATCCAATTCCATTCTGAAACTCCCAAAAATATATTGAGATAATATGGTACTATATATTGCATGTGTAATTAATGCTCTGGAATAATAAAAATATAGCATAAAGCAGGGGTTCTTTACCTTTTTTATTCCATGGACCCCTTTGCCAGTCGTGAAAACCATGGACCCCTTACTAAGTCCACAATATACTTTGTATTATTTAATAAATATATCACACCTGCACCAACACATCCCCACAAGAACAATGTTTTTTTGAATTTCATTTCAAGCTCACGGGCATAAAGAATTACTTAAAACTTGCAACTATGTACAGATGGTCCACCATATCTATGATATTGTATCCTCTGTCAGTTCCTATTGCTGCCTTTATCTTCTATGAGAATTGGCCTTGCATCTATTATCATTCCTAAATTTAAACTAAGTGAACACATCCCAGAGAAACAATCTAACATCAGACTAACTTACATTTGTTTCAGCTTTATTTATTTTGCTTAAAATGTTTTTGTAATATTACACTTTATTTTGGAGTAGTTAGATTTACATTTATAGAAAAATGACACCGAGAATATAGGGAATTCCCATACAAATAGTTAACCCAATTTTTGATTTTATAATTTTGGTTCTAATATTTGTTTATTTGAAGATTCCTTAAGAATGGACATTTAGGGAGACAGTGTGGTCTACAATGTGAACTATGGTCCATGCTTAATGGCAAAGCCCCAGGATGTGTTTATCCATTGCAAGTAATGTGTCACACTAATCAAGGATGTTTATGTGGGAGGTTGTGGGAGGTGTGGGAGGTGGGGCATATGGGAATCCCTATATTTTTTGTGCAACATTTATATAATCTAAATATCTTTTTTAAAAATAAAAATAATAATTAAAAAAAAGACTGGAAATTTACTTTTCTTTTAGTGAAAGTTAATATTTTCCCAGCAGGGATGCTTGTCCTATGACTTCACCTATGACTTCACCATATCAATCCCATCTAAACAAAGTAAACAAAATTAATTCTTAAATGTGAGTTGTTACCCAATCCAGTAATTTTCAGGACCTCAGTTTCTAAACAGTTAAGCACGAGGACTCATATATCTTTATTTGAACAAGCATAAATTTGATAGCAGAGTGTGGTTTAAATATATACTCAAAATCTTCTAAAACAGCAACAGATACATTTTTCAAAGACACAACACTGACTGTAACATGGAAAACAGGTTTTCTTATAAAGATGTTAAAATATTTGACACCACAGCATCTTAAAATTTACTGAATATGAGCTTTTGAGATGATTCTTATGGAATAAAGAAAATACTATTTCAAATGTATTTCTAAATATCCAACAGTATCAATAATTACAAAATTTGCAGCAGTCCAGGTTCATTTCTAAGGGCTTTGATCATTCATATATGGTTTTCAAATTCTTAAGGTAATGTTTCAATCAAGTTGGTCCCATATTTTATCACTTTCATTTTTCTTCCAAATTAACCAAATAATCTTCCTGTGGGAAAAGAATAGGAGAGTACTAGAGACAAAGATATACTCACTTATACCTAATAATGTCTGGCTTACAACATATTCAAAATATAAGACAAAATAGATACCCAGTTAACATGCATGAAATTCGACTATCATGCCCCATCCATTTTTTTCCCTTAAAGCAGAATACAAAGGGTGAGAACTAGCAGTTTACCATGTTTACCTCTCCTAAATTCCACATGGAATGATGCTATATTGAACTCAGATGTTAATAGCTCCTTAATTTTCATATTTCAACTAAATTATCTTTCCCTCAACCATGAATTTGTTGATTTCTCTCCCCAGTGCAAATTTACTTTTGGATCATTTGGCAAAATCAACATTTAAAATTTGTGATTGTGAATATTTGATTAATATCTAGGTCTACCACTTTACTGTCCTTGACATATGCATAAAGACAAGATCTGTGTCTATTTGTCCACAAAATTGTAACCCCAGGGCATAACATAATACCTGGAACATATTATTTATTCAGATAATATTTTTCAATATATGGTGGGTCATGCAAAGAGTAATAGTAACAATTGTTATCATTTATATGCAGCATTATATTTACTTATATTACACAGAGTGCTACAACAAGAATAGAAAGGCATAAGAATAAATATTTAAAGAGATGATGACCAAAGCTTTCCTGAAAATGAGGAAAGACATCACACCTCAGGTCCATGAAAGTTAAAAGACCCCAGGAAGGTGAAATACAAATAGAAAATCAACAAACTTACAAAACACATCTAGACTCTTTTATCTCACAGCTGAAAAACAAAGATAAGTAGAAAATTGCAAAGGAAGCCAGAAGATAGTACATATCACATACAAGAAAAAAAAAAACAACAACATGAGAATTATAACAGACATTACCAAATATGATGTAAGCCAGAAAAAAATGGAGATACATTTTTCAAATACTGAAAGATAAAGCTCATTGAAGGATTCAATACCAACTTAAATATCTTTCAAATATGAAAACAAAAAAAGAATTTGTCAGGCAAACTAGCACATACACACACATTCAAAAATAATCTATAGCCAGCAGACTTTTACTTCAAATGTTTTCCAGGTGGCAGGAGTATGATAACAGAAAGAAACCTGGGTGTACTCAATGAAATAATAATGGAAAAATGGAAAATGGAAGGTAAATATATCAAATATTGGATTTTTATCAAATTAATTGTTTTAAAATAATTGTCCAAGGAAATCTTCATTGATGCATTGTGAGATTTGAGTCACATATAAAAGTAAAGTTTATCACAAAAGTATTACAAAGAATGGGAAGGATTCAGGGTAATAATTCCTAGGGCAATCACTGTGAAAAGGAAAGGAAAAAAATGCCAATAGAAGGAATAAAAGAAGGGATAAGATTAAAATTCTCAGTAATGTTAAAAGGATAGTATTAAATATTATAAATATATCCTTAGTGTCATAGGAAATCTTGTAGGTTTTGTGAAGAAAAGTGACCTAATACACTTTACCTTTTAACAGTAGCATTTTGGCCCCTACATTGAGCTTAGACTCCAGGGAAATAAGGCTGAAAAAAGCGAGACAAATTAGAAAGCTTCAGGTATAATTTAAAGACTGAGTTGATGAGTCTTTTGGCCAGGGTAATAGCAGAGGAGGTGCTGAGAAGTCATTACACTCCAAGTATATTCTGTACAGAGAATCAATGTGAAATGCTGATGGACTGGATGTGAGGTAGGTGGCAGAGAAAACTAGAGGATTATTCTTGAGACTTTTCTGAACAAGTATAAGGATGGCTTTCCATTACCTGACATCAATTTTAGATACTTCAAGAACCTACCTGAAGTTATCTTGTGAATATAAACTATGTTAATGATATACCTAAAGCCCTTTGAATAATGTCTGGCACTCAATAGGTGCTCAGAAAATAGAATCAATTATACCATTATTATATAACATCAATCATTTGCAAATAAAAACTATTGGCCATAATTTCATGTTCTATTCCAGTTTTATTTCATTCATAATTACTTAAGGTTTTAACTTTTACAATATATATAATTTTGACATACTTACATGAAAAAAAGTATTTTGACTTCAAAAATACTTCAGACAAAATCTTCCATAAAATATGATATGCACTGGGAAGTGGATGTAACTCAGTGGTTGTGCCCCTGCTTCCCCATGTACAAGGTCCTGGGTTCAATCCCTGGTATGTCCTAAAAAAATGCATATATATATATATATATATATACACACACACACACACACACATATGTGTACGTGTGTGTATATATATGATATGCAGTTACATAAATAAGGATGGAAAAGGGACAATGCAATTAGTCCAGTGGTTTCATATTGTACAAAGTTTGCATTACATTATTTAATGATATCACATATGCTTTCTAAAGTATAAGAGGATGGGGTAGTGTGTATTTAATTAAAACTTAAATATACCCTAATGTTACTGTTGTCTGAAAAATAAAAGATGTGTTGAACATCATTGGAAACTTCAGCAAACAGCATATATTAAGTTAAAATTTGCATAAAAATTCAGGATGTGGAAGGAAATATAACACATTTAAATTATTTGAATAAATTAATGAACAATGATGAACTGGTGAAGTTATTTATCATTTTAGCCATAAAACAAATGTTGAATATTATTTAATCATCCAAAAATTATTTAGAAAAATACCCAAACATAATTCTACAAAGAAAACCTTAGTATAAATAGAAAGAATATGAATCACTTGAATGTGAAAAAAAAAATGTGTAATAACCACTGTAGAAGTTTAAATGAAAAAAAAATCAATACTTGGAAAATGAAGAAAATATACTTTCTTAAATGTACATTGCATAGCAAAGAAAATTAAAATTGCAATTCCAGATTATACAAAGGAAATTTTTAAAGGAAATTTTAGCAAACAATCTGACTGAAATTCATAGGATGTGACAATATTTGCATTCATTTTCTATTCTTACCTGTACAAGTTTATTAAAAATTTTAACACAAATAAGCCAAGATTTTAATTGAAGAATTTATTACCTTTTAAATACTATAACCAAAGTATAGAAATCAGGATAAAGAAAATAATTTTTAAATCATATTGAAATTAAACATATGCTAAGTACTGAAGCTTGTAGACAAAAGAGAGAATGAGAGGGTTTTCACATGGTGTTAGGTAAAACAAAAAGATATATTACTGCATGTAGATAAATGCATGAATTTACAGGCTTCAGATATGAAAGCAATGCAAGATGATTTCTTCATTTTGCTTATGCAGCAAGAAAACACTCATCTCATAAGCTTAAATAACAAAGTAATTATTGACTATTTTAGGGATTATTGTAACATCAAAGCTGCAATGGAGAAATAGAAAATGACAATAAATTTCTATAAATATTTAATTTATATAAACACATGCACAATATTAGCATGGAAGACCAAGAATAAAACTATTAAAAATTAGTAATGATACTTCTATTTACTTTGACATTATAAAATATTTTTCAAATTTTCCCCAATTTTCATGTACATTTTTTCTATAAATTAATTCTTTCAGAATATTTTACTTTGCTATGAAAAAATAATAAAATACCGTTTTTAATTTTAGCTGTTTGTTTTTATGAATAAGATTAACCAAAATCACTTATAAATTTCCAGTGAAGATTTTCATAACAATAGCAAATGTATATTCAAAATTTTGCAAGAATGTAAGCATTCTGATAACGGCCAACATTTATTAGTATTATATAAATTCCTTCTATTCATGATTTAATATTTAAATATTAAATTTAATATTATATAAATTCCTTCTATTCATGATTTAATATTAAATATTAAATTTAATATTATATAAATTCCTTCTATAAATGATTTAATATTTGTAATAACTGTAGGAGTTGAGAATTATAATTTTTCTTGTACAACTGTGAAAACTAGATTTAAGATTTAAAGAACTTAGTAAGAGCTCAAAACCTAAAATGCTGGTAGATTTAGAATCTAAACCCTTAATTGGCCTTCAAAGGGCACTGTATGACTTCTATATTTCTTATCTACAGCATAAAGGGAATGACTTCTGAAAGTGCTCTACAACATAAATTTCTCTGAAACTGGAATAATCATGTGGATTTCTACGATACAACTTGAATGATAACAGCACTTTTTATTTCCTCATTAGTTTTCATAAAATACATGCATATTTAAATCACAGGCTTATCACGTATTTCATGGCTTCCAATTACTACGTATTTTTCTAAAAACATACACTTGGAGATGTTTCAGATCATGTGTGGTCAAGTAGAGGGTGGTTCAACTGAATTTCAAACTAATTAAACCATTTAGAGAGATACAAATTAAATACCCAAATAGGAAAGAAACAAAAGATGTAATTCAATGTTCAGCATCACTGTCATTTCAATTGTCTGGATCCCTCTCTCTCCTGCATGACTCTAATGAAGGCATTTTTCACCTCTTTGTTCCTAAGACTATAAATGAGTGGATTCCACATGGGGACCACCATAGTATAAAAGATAGAGGCCACTTGATTCTTTCCCAAGGAGTATGACTTCTTTGGTTTTAAATAAGAAATAATCATGGTGCCACAAAAGATGGTGACTCCCAGGAGGTAGGAGGCACAAACAGAGAAGGCTTTGTGCTTTCCTGAAGTGGACTTAATTTCCAGAATAGTAGACAAGATGTACGTGGAAGACACAGAGATTATAATAAGAGACACATATAGTTGAGCCAGCAAAAATGAATATCATGATTTCAGTGTCATGCATGTCAGTGCAGGACAGGGCTAAAATTGGGATTAAGTAAGAGAAAAAGTGATAAATTACATTGGAGTTCCAGAAATGCAAACTGTTCACGCAAAGAAACATGGCCAAGGAGTCAGAAACTCCAACCACATAATACCCAGTGATGAGGGTGTGGCAGAGTCTCTTGGACATAATAGCCCAGTAGTGAAGAAGCTGGCAGATAGCTACATAGCAGTTGTAGGCCATTGAAGAGAGAAGGAAAATTTCAGTGGCACCCATGAAGCCAAAAAAAGACATCTGGGTGAGACACCCCATGAATGAAAAATGCTTTTTAAATTTTTCAAAAATTCATGAAGTTAATAAGTTCTCTAAGGTTTTCGATGTGATTACCGTTGAGTAACTGAGGTCAAGGAATGACAGTTGACTTAGAAAAAAGTATGGGTGTGTGAAGCTGGAGATCCAGGCGAATTATCAGTATCATCCCTGAATTCCCCAGCACAGTAATCCAGTATATCATGAGAAATAGTATAAAGAGGACATGCTGGATCTTTTCGAAGTCTGTCAATCCCATAAGGATGAAGTCATATATATTTGTGTTATTCCTACTTTCCATAGTGATCAGCTGTTAACTGTTGAGAAATCAAAGGTGATACTTAGCATGAATGACTTCAAAACTGTTTCTGTTTACATGAATGATCTGGAATTTTAAAATATTAGTAATGTGAGAAATTCATAATAAGGAGAAATTTAAAGAATATTACTGAAAAATATCTTAGTTTGATTGCCAAATATATATTAGGTAAAAAATCATTATTTGGATATTATATAATTAAAACTATTATATATATTTCATAATTACGATTAATATGAAATTGTTATAAATAATTCCTTTTATTAATAAATTCATTGAATCGAAGATATCATACTATAGATTTCACTATTGGACACATTTTTAGATGATAAAAAGGGCACAGAAAGTTAAATAAATTTTCCAGATTCACAAAAATTAACTGTTGGATCTGTGATTTCAACCAAGATTGATGGAGTCCAGAGATCATGAGTATAATACTATGTTCCTACTTATATTTAATTTCAGAAAAACAGAATAAAATGTTAAATATATAAAAAAGCAATGATAGTTTTATTGCATCTTCTACTGTTCTTTTGTATCTGGTAATTTTTATGCTAAAACAAATCAGAAATTAAACTCCAGGGCTAACACACAGAAGTATATTGGTGTTTACATCATACATTACTATTAATTTTCAGAAGATATGTTTTTAAGTGATTATTTAAAATTAAATTTCTTCCAAAAATTATAATATTAAAATATGTACACTGTTCGCCTATTTTGATTTTTAAAATTCTATATTTCCATGTTTACAAATTCTGATATTATTTATGATGTAAGGCCTACATTATATGCATATGTTTCTGTATATTCTTCTAATAATATCCCCATTTTTAAAAATAATCTGAAATGCTCTAACTTTAAGAATAATACTTACCACCAGTCAAAAGTGGATGTCTAGAAATATGTCAACCTCAAGATTTTACTGTAATTAAAATACACGAATCATTTAAAGAGCCTGCTAATTTTGTGATATAGTATTTGTTTCCTTTGAGATAGTCTGTTTAATTTTTTGTCCATGCATTATTTTTGTTCGGAAGTAAAGTAAATCAACACCCGAAAAAAATTTTTTCACGCCCTGATCAAATAGAAAATTCACCTGGAAAAGATGTTTCTCAATGTCCTAGGGAGCATAGCATAGCAGAATACCCCTTCCCTTTTTACTCTGATAATTCCATGGCTTCTCTTAAATTGAGTTACTGATAATGCAACATTTGGTCATCTCTGGGACCAATTCCAAGGTAGATTGTTTGACATGATTCCAAGCTCAATGACCAATGAATCCATGATAGGATTGTAACAGACTTGCCTCCTCTTGGAAGCCACGTGAGCATCATTTTTGGTATTCTTTTGTGATGCTCTACTTTATGACATGTTAAAAGAGGTCTTTCTAGGGAAATACTTTAACTGTGGATGAAAAGCCAGAACGTTAATCACCAGGGATGGATTAACACACTTTTCACACTGTAGCATGTTTTATATTTAAAAGTACGGCACTATCATAGAGAGTAAACATTGTTCATTACATAAGAATTAAGTACAGCAAAATTAAAAAAAGGAAATGAAAATGAAGCATAAATGTTTTTAATCTTTAGATGTATTTTCTTCAGTTTTCCTTTTTGCATATGTACTTATTTATATGTATACTTATGTCTTCACATAATTTTTATTACATGATTTTTGAGTCACCTCTTGATTTTATTATTAAATATTTATAATACCCACATATCTTTGTTAATTGCAATTTCATGAATTTTGTGTTGGCTGCCGAGAAGCATAACTAATTCGTTTCTAGGAGTGTGTACCAGCCATTGAATGGGTATATTTGAGGCATCAGAAAGTAAAACAGTGCTGAGATGAGTAAAATTTTACAATTAATTTAATGGCCAAAAAGTACCTGAAATGCTTTCTTGTGACTCTTGTATTAATTAATGATAAAGAAATCAAATTTCGTGTAAATTTATACACAACCTGTACTAGAAAAACTGTTTACTTTCCAGAATTACAGGAGAGAATTTGATGGTATGGATGATGCAATTACAAAATAATATGTTACACATTTGATGAACTTTTGAAAGTAAAATTCTCTTCATCTAAAAATTAGTGAAATTGAGAAAGACTAATTTGGAGATTTAAAAAAAGCATCAACTTTTTTCACAATAGGTGATCTTGAGGATTGAACCAAATGAGAGACTAAGGAGATTTTCTATGTCAATTCCCCTTCAATAGTGTGTCCTTGCTTTCCGCAAAATCACCATGAGCTATTTTATTCTTCCCAGCTTTGCAATGAAGTTTGTTGTTGATATGGGAAAGTGTGGGAGGGAGCGGGGGTGGGACATATGTAGTGCAGGAGTGGGAGAGGGTGGGGAATATGGGAATCCCCTATATTTTTTATATAACATTTATTTAACTAAAGCTTCGTTAATAATTAAAATAAAAAAAATGATTTTATAGTCATTAGGTGTACTTTTTAAAAAATAAAATTGTATTGAAGTATATCATTCATACATGAATATACATAAACAATAGGTATATAATACATTAAGTGGTACTTTTCATAATAAAAGTAAAATTTGAAGAAAATAATTTACAAAACTGGTTTTATGACAAATCTTTTTTGAATTTTAAAGACTCTAACAATCATAAATTGAGGAGAAAGGAAAAAAATTTAAAACATATTGAAATTAAACACAAACCAACTCCTGATATTCCTTGACACACCAAGAATGATAAGGTTTTCAAATGGCTATCAGGGAAACAAAAAAGATATATTACTGCATGAAGATAGTTAAGCTCCTGAATTTGCACACTTAAGGTCTTAGTGCCTTTCAAGATGAGCTACTTGAATTTGTTTATGTACCAACAAATCATTCATCTCACAAGTTTAATGACAAGGGCGTTACCAGATATTTTAGGGATTATTGGAACTCCAAAGCTGCAAAAGAGAAATAGAAAATGACAATAATTTTGTATATATATTTAATTTATACATACACATGCATAAGGTTAGTTTTGAAGACTATAAATAAAACTATCAAAAATGCTTAGAATATTTTTCTTTACTATTTTAAATTATATTGTAATTTTTCTTAATTTTCCACATATACTCTTGTCTATAAATTAATTCTATCAGAATAATTTATTCTGCTTTAAGAACAAATATTGAAGCATTATTTTTCCTTTTTACCTCTTTGTTTATGAGTAAGTTAATTCAAAAGCATGTATTTACCTCCAGTAAACTTTTTAATAAAAAAAGTTATTGTATATTCAAAATTTTGGGAATGTTTTGAATATACAAATGCTATGGAAATGGAAACGTTATGAATGAATAGTGGCCAAAATTTATTAGTACTATAGATTTTTTTTCCATTCATCATTTGATTTCCTCTTTATAATAACTCTATGGATTTAAATTTATTATTTTTCTTGTACAACTGAAAAAACTGGATTTTAAGTTGTGAAACTTATTAAGGGATATACATCTTAAAATCTGGCAGATCTTGAATCTAAACCCTGAATTGAACATTCCAAAGTTGTGCTCTCTGACATTATTATATTTCTTATACAGAATTAATGGAATGACTTCTGAAAATGTTCTCAATAATAAATTTCTATGAAATTCAAACATTCATGGGGATTTCTATGATGGATTTTGAAAGCTAACTCCACTTTTTATCATAAGTAGCTCTAAAATATACATATATTTTAATTTCAGACTTAACACACATTTCATGGATTCCATTTTCTATGAAATTTTCTAAAAACATGTACTTGGAAATGTTTCAGATCATATGTAGTGAAGTAGAGGATGGCTCACCAGAAATGCTAACTAATTAACAGATGCTTGAATGTTTAGAGATATACAAATTAAATACCCAAATAGGAAAGAAAGAAAAGATACCCTTGAATATTTAGTATCCTTGTCATTTCAAGTGCCTGAGTCCTTCTGTCTTCTGCATGACTCTAATAAGAGCATTTTTCAATTCTTTGTTACTAAGACTATAAATGAATGGATTCATCATGGGGATCACAATAGTATAAAACACAGAGGCCACTTGATCCTTTCCCAAGTAGTAAGATTTCTTTGGTTTTAAGTAAGTAAAAATCATGGTTCCATAGAAGATGGTGACCCCCAGGAAGTGAGAGGCAGAATTAGAGATGGCTTTGCACTTCCCTGAAGTGGAACTGATTTTCAGGATAGTAGGCAAGATGGACATGTAGGACACAGAGACTGTGATAAGAGACACAGATATAGTTGAGCCAGGAAAAATTAATATCATGATTTCAGTGACATGTGTGTCAGTATATGACAGGGCTAAAAGTGGGTTTAAGTCACAGTAAACAATGATAGGTTACATTGGATTTGCAGAAGTGCAAACTGTCCATGGAAAGAAACATGGCCAAGGAGTCAATAAATCCAAATATGTAGGACCCAGTGATGAGGGCACAGCAGAGTCTCATGGACATAACAATTTGGTAGGGAAGAGGTTTGCAGATAGCTACATGGCAGTCATAGGCCATTGAGGAGAGGAGGAAAAATTCAGTGGCACCCAAGAAGACAAAAAAAAAAAAAATACATTTGAATGAAGCAGCCCATGAATGAAATAGACTTGTTATAATTCAACAAGTTCTCTAAGGTTTTAGGTGTGATGACCGTTGAGTAACTGAGATCATGGAATGACAGGTTACTCAGGAAAAAATACGTGGGGGTGTGAAGCTGGAGATCAAGGCAAATTATTTGTATCATCCATGTGTTCCCCACCACAGTAATCAAGTATATCAAGAGAAATAGCATAAAGAGGACCTGCTGGATCTCTTCTGAGTCTGTTAACCCCATAAGAATGAAGTTAAACACATTTGTGTTATTATGATATCACATAGTGTTCAACTGTTGTAAACTATTGACAAATCAAAGGTGATATTCAGCATGAATGACTTCAAAACCATTCTTTACATGAATAATAAGGGATTTTAAAGTTAATTTTAATTCTGAAAATTCATGATAAAGAGGAATTTGCAAAGTTTTATTGAAAAAACAAACATTACTTTGACTGCCCTATATAAATTAGGAATAAATTATTATAAAAAGTCATGTATTTCATAATTAGAATGAACTTGAAATTTTTATAAATACTTCTCTTTAACAACACATTCATCCAGATCAAAATATTATAACATAGATTTCACTACTGTATACATTTTTAGATCAAAAGCAGGGCACAGAAATTTAAGTAAATTATCCAGTGTCATACGTAACTGCTGACTGTGATTTTCCCAAGATTGGTTGGGTCCAGAGACCACACACATAGTACTATATTTCTACTCAAATTTCATTCAGAAAAAGAGAAAAAAATTCCTAGATACATAAAAACAAATCATAGAGAATTTTAATGCTTTAACTATTGTTCTTTTGCATGTGATATTATTTGATACAAATAATCGATCAAAAATTAAACTCTAATGCTGCTTTACTGAGGTGTATCTATATTATAGATTACATATTATTATTATTTTTCAGAAGGTATGCTTTTAAGTGATTGTTAAGATTAAATTTCTTCCAAAAATTATAATTTCAATATATGTACATTGTTTGAAAATATAGAATATAAAAACTCTATAGTTTCATCTTTTCACATTCTGACTTTACTTAGGCAAGGTTTCTATGCTATGTATATGTTCTACATATTCTTCTAATAATATTCCCATTTGTTGACATAATCAAAATTGCTCTAAACTTGAGTATAATACATACCATAAGCCAAAAATAGTTGAAAATCTTCTTCCAGGATTACCTGTCTAGAATTTTGTCATCCTCACATTTTCTCAAAAACAAAAGGCTTTATAAAGAGTCTGATAATTATGTTACAGAATATTTGTTTCCTTTGACATAACCTGTTTAATTTTTTGTGCATGCATTTTTGTAGTTGTTCCCTGGTAAAATAAATTAACATAAAAATTTTGTTCTGGTTCTTTTCAAATAGAAAGTTCACTTGGAAATTATGTCTCCTATGTATACCAGGGAGCTACTGTGAACACAAGCAGAGCAGAACATCCCTTACTTTTCACCCTGATAAATCCATGGCACATCTTACATTGGGGACTACTGAAAGTGGACCATTTGGTCATTCTTGGGACCAATTATGAATAAGATTGCTTGGCATTATTCCAAGGATAAAAGTTCAAGGGCTAATGAATCCATGTTAGTTTTGTAAAAGAGAGTTGCCTTCCCCTTAGAAGCCACATGATGTTGAACATCATTTTTCAGTAATCTTGTGATTCTCTACTTGATGACAGGCTAAAATAGAAGGTATTTTAAGAGAAATACTTAATCTTTGGCTAAAAGACCAGAACGTTAACCAGAACATTAACCACTAGGGTTGTAATAACACATTTACACAATTCATTATTATTATATTTAAAAGTGTGTCTCTATAATAAGGAGTAAGATTGTTCATGAAACAAACTTTAGAGTACAACAAAGTTCAAAAGAAACAAAGTGTAAATCATTCATAAATATTGTTACTCTTTAGATATATTTTCTTCCAATCATTTTCTTTTGTTCATATATGCTTATTTTAATGCATATTTATGTATTCATAGAATTTTTATGAAACTTTTTTCAGTCACATCTTTATTTTATTTTAAATATTTATAATACAACTTTATCTTTGTTACATACAATTTTTTAAATTGCATAGGCTCCTACCTTATAACTAACATTTTTCTAGGGGTGTGCACCAGCCAATTAATGGGTATATTTGAAGCATCAAGAAGAAAACATTGTGGAGTTTTCCAGTCAGTTTTGGCAATGTCACCTAATTCATCTTTAGAGAAGATTTATTGTATAGTCAGCTACAACAACGTTCATGCAACCTGTTTTATTATTTTATTGCTTGTTTCTTATATTAGACAGAATAAAAGACAAAAAAATATAAGTGTGTGCTGAGATGAGGAAAGATTGTATAAATAATTCAATGGCCCAAAGCTCACTGAAGTGCTTTATTGTGACTCATGCATTAATTAATAATAATGAAATAAAACTTTGTGTAACTCTATAAGTAACTTGTACAAGAAAAAATATTTGCTCCTCAGTATTTCAGGAGATAATTTGATTATATGGCTCATGGAATTACAAAATAATATGTTACATATTTGATGAACTTTTAGAAGTACAGTTCTCTTCATCAGAAAATCAGTGATATTGAGAAAAGCTAGTTTGGGGTTTAAAAAGACATTATTTATTTCACAACAGGTGATCTTTGGGATTTAGCCAAATGAGAGACTATTGGAGATATTCTTTGTCAATGCCACCTCAAAAGGGTCTCCTTACAACTTAAAAAACCACCATGAGTGGTTTTTATTTCCCAGTATTGAAAATTATTTTTATGGCTATTTTCTGTACTTTAAATAATGTAAGTAAAAGTTGAAGATAGAATATAAAAGTGATTTTATGATGAATCTTTTTGCATTATCTTTATTCATGGTATTTCAATACATCATTTTAAAAACAATTTTATTAACACACTATGTTCTCCATATAAACATATAAATTGTGGTGTATTTAGCACCACAATTTTAGAACATCTTCATTATTACAAAAAGAAAAATCCAATATACCTGTAACCTCCAATTATTGATCCTTAGGTTTAGGACCTTTGATTCAATTTATGAAAAAATATTACAATTTTACTGTTACACATAGTACGTAGTTAACATCAGTTGTATTTTTCCCAATTACCAACCTGTTATTAACACTTTATAAAAGTCACACACCTTAAGTTTGTTTTATGGAATAACATTCTTTAGTTTTACTAATAACCACAGTCATCACCAACAACCAATTTACTATGTTATACAGTCCCAGGTTTATCCTCCAGCTTTCCTAATGACATATAAGACCCTAAACTTCCCCTTTCAATCACAATCTCTTCCAGAAATCCACACTCTTAATTACACTCACATTAATGTGCAATTTCTAAATATTTAAAATCAACCTTATTAAAAATTCTCCACACATTAAGCATTAGCTCTCTCTGAATTCAAAAAGACATTACAGTATTCCAAAAACCTTAAATCAGTACAATGCTAAGTACAAAATCACATTACAATCAGATTAAAGAACATAAGGTTGTCTTGGGGCAAAGTGCTGTCTGCTGTAGAACTCTGAAACATACAAAATCATTTATCTGATTCCAATATACAAACATACAGACAAAGGATGAACATTTGCATTGCAATAAGGAGAAATTGGAAGGGAAACATGAGTCATGGATCCACTACAGTTCTGTAAACCTGCAGGACATGCTTCCTTAGATGTCAAAGTCTGAGAGTCATTCTTAAGATAATTGTTTCTTCTCCCTGAAGCCTCATGGGGACCTACTTTTCCCACAGTCTTGCCCAATGGCCACTTTCTTGATTCCACCCACATCAAGCATCTGGTGGTGACCAAGTTCTTGATCTCTCCATCCAAGACTTTTGAGGTGATTGCCACACTTTTCCCAATTTTGGGGTTAGATTCTTAACCCCCCCTAGTACAGTGAAGTGAAGACAACATCCTCCCTAACCATTGGCTTATAGGCCCAACCCTATCAGAGAAACAAGTTGGTGATCTGGACTTGCCTAATCCACGAGGGACAGGTCCAACCCTGACAGACCTATGGGGTGGCAATCTTAACTTCCATAACCATTGGGGAATATGTCCCACCCTCTCTGGACCCTGGGATGGCCAAACTCTCCCTGAACAATGGGCAGGACCATCAAAAGTTTTCAACTGCTGGGGTAAACATCTTCTGGTACACATGGGTAGGGTTCGTCTCTTTGTCCAAGGAAATGTCTTAATTCCAGATCACAGCTTCCATGGTTTTTCTCTTGAAGTCATTGCCCCTTCAATTTCTCCTTTCTATGTCTCTTTTAGTCCAAGGTGACAGTGGTTTTGTTCATACAGCTCTCTCAAAAAGCTTGTTGGTTTAGCATACAAGAAGCAGGGGTCCAAGCCATCAGATAGCAAGACTTTCCACAAATCTTTTCTATAAAATTACATCTTCAATCCTGATTTACAAGTTCCAAGTTTGGTTAAGTCCTCAAATGGGATACTATCATCTGGAAGCTTGATTTCCAGAGACTTGGTATTTTCAGAATCAGTTTCTGTGTTCTTTGTGCTCAACAGTTCAATCCTCAGTTTATCTCTGTCATCCAACATTTTGCTATAAGCTGTAAGGATAAGCTAAGTCTCATTCTCTGAGTTTAATTTCAAAAATTCTTCAGCTAAATGTCCAGGCTCACCATTTTCAAATTCTGTCTTCTACAAAACATCAGGAGTCAATCTTAATAAGTTCTCTGTGATTTTAAAACATGGATCACCTTCCTTCCAGTTTCCAATAATAGTTTCATCAATTACTTCTAAGGCCTCATAAAAAGTCTCTTTTATGTCCACATTCATATAAACAGTCTCTTCAAAGCACTGTAGGTCTTTTCTACCAAGCATCTCACAATTCCCCCCAAAAGCTACCTCTTACCCATTTATATAATCATTCCAGCAATTTGGTAATTGCAAAAGCACAACTCCATTCCTGGTACCAAATTGTGTATTAGTCAGCTTAAGGGGTACTGGTGCAAGATACCATAAATTGATTGGCTTTTATAAAGGATATTTATTTGGGGTAGAAGCTTACAATTACCAGGACATAAAGCATAAGTTACTTCCCTCACCAAAGTCCATTGCCATGTGTTGGAGCAAGATGGCTGCTGATGTCTGCAAAGGTTCAGGCTTCCACTTCCTCTTAAGGATCTCTGGTCCATGCTTCTTCCAATATCAGCTGTAGGCCTGGATAAGTTCTCATCTCTCTCCCAGGGATGATTTCTTTCTAGGCTCAGGTGGCTCTGTTCTCTTCACAAGGCCAGCTGTAGACTATCAGGCTGATGGCTCATCTCTCTTCCCGTGGCATCTGCCATGTCTAATGGAGACTTGTCTTCTTCCTCACATGTCTGCTTCTCTGTGGGTTTATTTCCCAAGGCTCCAATATCAAACCTCTAACTTTCTCCTCTGCCATGTCATTTTCTCTGTGAGTCCCCACCCACCAAGGGGACAGGGACTCAACTTTCTACTGATGTGGCCCAATCAAAGCCTTAATCATTATTTAATCAAGTATAAATGAAACCTTTGAATATAATACAACCTAATACACCCAGAAGAACAGAGAAGTTTTAAAACATAATCCAATATCTATTTTTGGAATTCATAAATAATACCAAAATCTTACACTCCCCATTCTCTACCTTCATTTATCTCTTGGTAACTTATACTCAAGATTTTTAACTTATGAGATTACTCATTATAATTAGTTATATTATTGAGGCTATACTATATTTGGCCTTTAGTGTACGGTTTATTTCATGTAACATAAGGTACGTAAGATTCATCCATTTTGTTCCATGTATCAGGTCTTCATTACTTCTTAAAGCTGAATAATATACCATCATATATATATAACACATTTTTGTTTATCCATTCATTGATTGATGGACAATTGTGTTGTTTTCATCTTTTGACAATTATGAATAATGCTGCTATAAACATCGGTGTGTAAATGTCTATTCTCATCATGGCTTTCAGTTATTCTGATTATGTACCTAGCAGTGGGATTGCCAGATCATATGGAAATTCTATACTTAGCTTTTTGAGGAATTGCCAAACTGTGTTCCACAGCAGCTGCACATTTCTACATTTCCATCAGCAGGAAGTAAATGATCTTATTTCTCCTAATCCTCTCCAACACTTGTAATTTTCTGTTTTGTTTTTTTTAATATATGGCCATTCTAGTATGTGTGAAATGTTATCTTATTTTTTTCTCTAATTCCTAGTTATTTTGAGCATCCTTTCATGTCCTTTATGTCCATTTGTCTTCTCTTTGGAAAGTGTCTATTCAAGTCTTCTACTCATCTTTTTAAATTGTATTTTATTTTTAAATAAGATTTAGATTATTCAAAAATTTCCTTTAAAAAAATAGGGAATTCCCATATGCCCCAACCCTCCTCCTCCCATACTTTCCCACAACAACAGCATCTTTCAGTAGTGTAATACATTTGTTACAAGTGATGCACACATATTGAAGCCTTGCTACTAACCATGGAGTATAGTTTACTTTAAAAATTACACTTTGCCCCACACAATTTTATAGGTTGTGACAAAATGAATAATGTCCTGTATCTGTCATTGCAATGTCAAGCATGATGATTTCAATGTCCCCAAAATGCCCCCATGTTACACCTATTATTCCCTCTACCACCCCTCAGAACTTCTGGTGGCCACTGCCTTTATATCAGTGATAAAAGTTCTTCCATTTCTGGGATAATAATGTCTATAATAGAATAAGGAATAAGTCTACTTTAGTCCATTCTTCATTCCCCACTCTTGAGGATTTGGGAATGGTGATGTCCACTCTGTTTCTAATTGAGAGGGGGCTTAGATCCCATGGAGCAGATTCATGGAACTATCTTGCTTGCATTTACAGACACTCTGATTCTTGAGATGGTCTTTGTCCATCACTATCTCCTCATTAGTTGTCCTGGGTGAGTCCAATGGACTGGAGATTAGGTGGTTCAACTCTGCTGAGGTTCAGGGCTCAGCTGGCATGCGAAAAGACCACCAGTTTAAATCTCTGGGACATACATTTGACAAGTGTAGTGCTACTTATAGGTTCAAATAAAAAAGGAAGAAGATACATGTGAAAAGAAACTATAAATGAGTCTCATTTATGCTGGAGAACATAAATTACAAAATAAGTCCCACTGGCAGGGTGCCAAATTCCTGAGCTTGTCTGCCATGCTAATTGTGTCTAGATGTCTCTAAAGCCCTCAGGAGCTCTGCTATTTGAGGCACTGTTTACTGTGACAGCCAATGATATCTTGCTGAGATGTGCATAAGAGTAACATCTGGAATGACTTCCCAGCTCACTTTGAAAATTCTTAGCTATAAAAACTCATTTGTATTTAAATTTGCCCCTTTCGGTCAAGGTGCTTTTTCAGAAGCATTGTTAGTTGGTGCTTGGTAATAATCCATTGGTGCCAGGGAGGCTCATCCCTGGGAGTCATATCTCATGCCAGGAGGTGGGCAAGGTAGTATGTTTTATGCTGAATTTGGCTTAGCGAAAGGCCACATTTAAGCAACAAGGAAGCTTCCAGGAGGTAACTCATAGGCAATATATAATACTAGGCTAATTTCAATTTCACTAGAAAAGATTCATAAGTACAAGTATCAATATCAAAGGCCTGACATAATGGTATGTCTTCCTTCACTATCACTGCCCATGTACTCAGACTATTCTTGCCTTTCTATTAGAGAAGGTAGCAGGACTTTACATGATGGGAATTCAATATTCTTTTGGTTATTGTATGGCTCTCCACACACTGAGAGAATGCCCCATGAACACATGAACACATTCAGATGCCTTAGAAGCATGCCCCAGGTACACCCCTCCCCACACATCCCCCATCACTGACACCACACCCCAGGAATCCACCCTTGCCACAGCTGTGACCCTTCTGTGATCCAAAACCTCTCCAAAAACAAAGCTAAAAAAAACAAAAAAAAATTAAGAAAATAAAAAATTTAAAAATAAATAAAATATAAAATAAAACTTAAAAAATTGAAATGAAATAAAAAATTTTTATATGTTGTGTCTTTCATCTTTGTAAGATCTGTTATCTTATATGTACAATGACAATTTCTTTCGTATGTTCCCCCAGTGTCTTTTTTTTTTTTTTCATTTTATTTTCAAAGAAGCTTTAGGTTACAGAAAAGTCACATAGAAATTATAAAGGATTCCCAAACACCCAATGCCCTCCCCCTTTGCCGCGCTGCCCTGTTAATAACATTTTACATGAGGATGGTACAATTGTTACAATTGATGTATGAATATTGAAACATTGATACTAAACATGGTCAATGGTTTACATTGCGGTTTACATTTTGAACCTTACACTTTTACAGGTCTTGATGAAATTTAAAATGGCCTCTATCCATTATCACAAGATCATGGAGAACAATTCTAATGCCCTAAAAATGCC
>JAQZBX010034099.1:0-25122 GCA_029593785.1 Cabassous unicinctus
TTTTTTTTTTTTTTCCCTATATTTTCAATGTAGCTTTTATGTAAACCAAAACTTCTTTAAAAATAAAGAAAAACAAAAGGAAATATACCCTTCATAAGCTTTTCTACCCTTCCATACCGCCATCACCTGTAGAATGGAGAGCTCCTTCTTGCTGAAACAATGTGTTGCATGTATTTGATTACATGCAGTTTTTCCCTTGCTGCCTAACTGTAAACTTCCTGAAGGCAGGACCACTGTCCCTTATCTTTGCATCTCCAGTGCCTATTTTAGTGCTTGGTACACAACAGATAAACAATAAATGTTTGGTACACAAATGAAAGATTTTTTTTCTCTGGGAAGGGAGAATATCTGGGAAAGAAGAACGAAACACAGAACAATAACAACTGATTTATGTTCTGAATTACTTATCTATATATAAAGAAACAAGGGAGAGTACACATAAAATCCATTAAATCAAAACATTCTCATCTCTTCATAATTTACTTTTTCCTTTATATTTAGAGGAAATATTAAAACATGAATCCAATTTCTAAAACATAGCTCGGTTTCGGTATTAGGGAAACACATTTAAAAACAGCCATTAAATTGAAAAGGGCTTAATTATTTACCTTACTGATAAAAACTTTTTTCTTAACTCAAACTTTAGCATTGTATAGTATACCCAGATGTTTATATCATCTCAAATAATTTTTTAACCATTTACGGCTATTCAAAAAACTGCATCTGGTACTTCTTATATGTTTCCTCTAAAATCACTGCTTCTGCCAAAAACATCTATAAAGAAATCCCTCAAAAGGTTTGGGTAACAAAGCGTCTGGGAATGTATTTGGCCTATGTTCAACAGGACATTATATGTTTTCTTGTATAAATCATATCCTGGAAAATGGAATGTCTTTATTTAAAATAAAAACTCTGCCATCCAGCAACATAAAGGTAGTTCCATGAAAAACACTTTAAGCTGCTTTTATATTTGTAGTTTTAAAACATGTTTTTATGCTTCATATTAAAGTAGACTTCACTGGGACTTATTTTATATGTTCTTTTAGATTTCCTTTTAGAAAATATTCTAAGGAAATTTTCCATTCTCAACTCATAGAAGACTTTTTTTAAAAGCAGCCACTAAACCTTCTTAAATAAAAATAAATTTAGTTATGAAGCCCTTTAAGTACAGATATAAACTGGCAGATGGACCAAAAGAATTTCCTGATGCTAGAATCTAAATTAGCATTCCTTAAGAAAACTTATTTTTCTTTGTATACCATAAAATTCACCACCCTTTTGAATAATGGTTACCAAAACAATAACTATTTTATTATACTTTCTACTACAATTTTATCCAATTTCTTTTTCATTTAAGCAAGAACTTATTTCTAGGATGATGATAAAGAACAAGAAGTGAAAGAAGGAAAAGTCAAATTCAGCCATACATATACCAAGACAACACATCTCTTAATGGTTCAGCTACAGTCTAGGTTTACACAGGTGTATATTTTCTCATTAATAACAATTCCATAAAAATTCTGACTTCTCATCAACTCAAACAAGTTGATTACAGACAATGGCCTATCTCCTTCATAGAGGACTAGTGTCCTGAATTTGAAGGAAAAAAACATACATATTCCAAACCTATGGAGTATTATTCAGCTGTAAGGAGGAATGAAGTACTGATACATATGACAACATGGATGAACCATGAGGACCTTATGTTGAGTGAAATAAGCCAGACACAAAAAGACAAATATTGCATGATCTCACTGATATGAACTAAGTATAGTGAGCAGATTCATGGACGTAGAGTCTGGAAAATAGGTTACCAGGAGATAGAATGGGAATAGAGAATGGTGAACCCATGCTTTATTTGTGCAGAATTTATAATTAGGTTGATTGTAATGGTTTGGGATGGTGAAGCCTGCTAAAATGGGGCTTAGATCTTATGGGGCAGATGGAAGGAACTGTTTTGCTTGCAGTTGTAGGTACTCTTTGCTACATGAACATACATAAACAATAAGTGTATAGTAAAAATTGTGAACTTACAAAACAAACATGCTTATCATCATATGCAATTTCTTTCCTCTGCCCCATAGTATCTAAGTCCCCTCTCAGCCTGAAGTAGTCAGAGTAGACACCATCCAAAAGATGGTTCATCTCAAGACTGAAGAATGAACAAACATAACAGGGGAGTGTAACCACACACCAAAGCAGATTTACTGATACTGTAGTTATTATCTTGTATTAACAGAATAATTTGTAACATGGATATAAGATGGGGGTACAGAGAGGAAGAGGAGGGAAGAATAGGTAGAACACAGGGCATTTTTAGAGTAGTGAAACTGTCTTGTATATACTGTAATGATGGACACATGACATTATAT
Source organism: Cabassous unicinctus (assembly GCA_029593785.1). Taxonomy (NCBI): domain Eukaryota; kingdom Metazoa; phylum Chordata; class Mammalia; order Cingulata; family Chlamyphoridae; genus Cabassous; species Cabassous unicinctus. The sequence continues at coordinate 2,373 of JAQZBX010034099.1, forward strand.
ATTTGTCAAAGCCTATAAAAATGTACAGTATAAAGTGTAAACCATAATGCAAACTACAGACAATGGTTAGTAACAATGCTTCAATATTGGTTCATCAGTTTTAACAAATGTACCACACTAATGTATGATGTTAATAATACGGGAAACTTTGTGGGGAGGGGGTTATATGGGAACTCTCTATGTAATTTTTCTGTAAATCTAAAACTTCTCTAAAAAAATAATAAAAATGTAAGATGGTATGTGAAATAAGTCTTTGTAACTATTGGAAAAAGAGTACCTTCACATAAAATGTTGAAAGTGTAATTTCTAATAGGAAGTATAGCAGTAATTCTTCTGAAAGCCAATAATTGTCTATTAAAACATAGCAGCTCTAATAGATTAGGGTTTTCTTTCATTGTTACTTTCCCATGGTATGTGTATGTGTATGTGAGTATTTATGTGTTCTCTCTCTCTCTCTCTCTCTCTCCCTCCCTTCCTCCCTCTCTCCCTCTTCCCCTCCTTCTCCCTCTCCTTCTCTCTCCCCTTCTCTCTCCAGTTCTTTCACTCTCTAGGTCAAATCCTACTATTGGTTTAAGGCTCCAGTAAAGTTCCTTTCCTCCATGGAATGTCCGACCCTCAATGGGATTTTTGGGGAACTAAACACATACTGCCTTATGATCACTGTTGTGCACCAATGTCTTGAACTACTAACTTAGGTGGATCTATGCTAGGTATTACTTCTTTAGTTAAGCTCCTTGGAAAATAGGATCCTATCTAGCATCTCACACACCATCTAACATGAAGCCAAGCAAATTGTTCTCATTAAGTGCTTAATGCCTGATAAAGCATTTTCATACTTTTCATACAGAGCTTGTAAATGTCCTCAACCCATAACCAGAGTTACACATATGTGGCACTAACAATTATATACTCTAAGAATGGTTTGAAATCATTCTACTGTTTCAATATCGGTGTTAAATGCAAACTTGTCTCTTCATATTTGACTAGACTGAATTACCTCATCTCTAGTAGCAATAACATAATCAACCATTTTGAATAAAATACCACTTTTTAAAGTGAGTTTCCTAATATTGTTTAAATGTTGAAACTGTATATCAACTAATCATCAGTCTACAGATGCTTAGAAATAAAACAATACTGTGCCTCTACAATTCAAATCTCTATGTTCTTTCTTACAGCAAAAGCTAATCTTTTTTAAAATTGTTTCTCCTGGCAAATTTTTTTACTGTCTGGCCAAGTTTTGTGTTAAAAATAAAGTACTGTATTACAACATCCATCAAAATTTAAAGGTCTTAATGATCTATGAAAGAAAATATACAGCGATTCTTTTGAAACAACCAAGCTAATCAAAGTTTCATTTATATTATCAAATCAAAAGACTGCAGCTTTGAGAAAATAAAACCACATTTGTGTTTAAATTTAAAAGCGTTATTAAGCACTTAGGTAATAAAAGAAAACAGACTGTTAAGAAGAGCTGTAAATGAAAGAATGACTTTAAGACATAACAGAACTATCTCTTTACTCCCCACTTCCTGCCTATGCAACACACACTGGCCTCTTGCCTGCCCTTTTGAATACCAGTTGTGTAAGCATAATTAGAGCTATTTCCGTAGCTAATATTGACTCTACAAAATGAGTTCAAAGTTCCTATACATTTACGATAAATATTAATTGCAAACTTTTACATGTAGAGAACCTAAGCCACCAAAGCCTTGTCAGATATAATCCAGAAAACCTGAAAATATTTTACTAATGGGGTTTAAATGGATACCTGAACAAGTATGTAATAGCGCAGGAACTCTGATAATGTTTATCAACTACATTAAGTCATAGAGCATTTTATTCCAGCATCATCTTCTGGGAATGACTCAGGTAGGTGTCCAAAAGGGACGAGGTGGTGTTAGATATTACATTAGCATGATATATAACATTAAGTTGCCACATACCAGTAAGTTGGTTCAAAATATTGTCTCTTCACCTCCATCAGTCTAGCCCTACCCTGAGATACCAATTCTTCAGATAGCAATCCTTGGGTTCACAGGAAGTCCCTTAGTGTGTTTCCTCTGGGTTTTCCATTCATCTTCTAGATAATGCTATTAAAAGCACAGGCCTTCAACCTAACTAGATTGTTTTTCCAATAGATATGGCCTTAGTTAAGAGCAGTCATTTCAACATTTAGAGTACAACACAGAGGATACTGTCCTACCTTCAATGAAGGTAGAGATATATAGAACAAAATACAAGTCAGACTAAATAACCATTTTCCTGACAAGAAGAAATTTAGTAAAGTGGAAAGATCATGAGCTTTGGTAATGGTGTAAAATGATCAGGGTTCAAGTCTCAGTTTCTTTAACCTATAAAATGGAACTAATACCACTTACTTTAGAGTTGCTTATGAAGAGTAAATGAAATAAGAGAAGACTTAATGATACGGCGTATGCTATGTAAAAATGTCTATAATAAGTACTCAATATTCCCTTGCTGTCCATTTCTAGCCCATCCACTAGATTGAGAGGTCCAGGGCTGGCCAAATCCAACAAAGTAAACAGTGGACTTTTAGATGGGTAGTAATTTGCCTCAGAATTATCAAGTTATCGAGAGAACAACTATCTCACATTTATTTTATTGCTTTTTGTGTACCCAAAGGTCTCTTGCTGGACTGAGGCCAACGTACCCTCCCTTGTCCTTTGGTATCCATGCTTCAGTTGTTCCTGTCTGCTTGCCTTCTTGGTATACAAGTCTCTCTTTCTGTAGTTTGACATATCTCTGCCATGCCATGTTTTTTTTTGTCTATGTTTAATTTCTATTTTATGTTAGGTGGTATGTATTTCTTAATTTCTTAATTATGTGCCTTGGTGCTGATGTGCCTAACCCAGACACCCAAATTAATATATTTCTAGGCTCAATTAACTCCTTTCCGATGCGTGCAGCCCTAAAATAGCTTCAACTTCCTTGTGATTTCTAAATCGGAGATAAATGAGGATGTGCCATTTTGGTCAGCTCTTAGATTCCACAATGTACTGTGAACTACCTGATTAACTGAGAACCAAGTGATAAGCCTAAGCACAGGACTCATGTTAGGGAATTGACAGAGCTGATGAGAAACCTTGCAAGCATCAAAAAATATATGATGAGTGCCTGTGTATAAAGTACGATCCACAATCATAAAAGGAGAGTTGTACCTCAAATATTCATTCTACAAAATGTTAGTCTTTTACTTGGGAACTCTGCCCTCTCTGGCTTTAGGTGGGATGAATATGGATTGATAAGGAAGAAGTCAACCATAAAAAGTCAGATCAGTCTAAGTCAATGCCCTTGATGGTCAGTGGGGTGATAGCCAAGACAACTGGATTGCTCAATATCCAGGAAGACTAACCTGACAGCCAGGTCCAACTTAATGACTCTGGCTACACTGGGGCCATACTCAAATAGAAGAAAATTGGTCATGACATGGAAATGGAAGTCACACTTACTAAATTTGGTCTCACTCAGTTGTACCAATGTAGGGGGGAAGACTTCGTTTGATTCTAACACTAGTCTTGTAGAAAAAAGAAAAACAAAAGCCTACTTTGTTTTTTAAGTTCTTCAATTTGTTCTTCCTTCAGATCTAACTGTTCGGTAAGTCTTGATGCTGAGTCCAATGCAGCATTCGCTTCATCCAAATGTTCCTTTGAGGGAGGAAAGCTCATTAAAAAGCAATATGCAAAAACAGTATGACAAACTACAGAGCTAGAAGACATCTTAAAGTCAACCCTTCACATCCAGCTGGTGCAGCTGTACCTCTGTGACCTTGGGCAAGTTCACACAAGTAATAAGTTTTGAGTATAGAATCCACACTTTTTTCACAATACAATACTGACTCTTTTAGAATGAGCTAAGTAAAAAAGCAGATGCTAAAAGATAACATGGTGACAAAAGTAAAAAGTGACAATAAGAGAAGAAATCAGAAAAACTACGAAAAGCAGATACAAAAAGTCAAGAATATAGCAGCAGATGTTGCTCTTTTTAATTTTTGCAAGTCTTATGGGCATAAAGTGATGTTTCATTATTACTTTATTACTTGAATTTTTATTTCCTTGACTACCAGTGAATTTGAGCATTTTTCATGTTTACAGGACAGCTGGATCTGCTCTTCTGTGAAAACCTCTTCACATACTTTGCCTGTTTTTCTACTGAGCTGTCTTTCTCTTGTCAATTCAGAAGAGTACCTTGTACATTAGACATTACCCCTTTGTCATCTGTGCTACTGATATTATTTGCCAGAGCTGCCATTTGTATATTGACTTTATCATATCTTTTGCCATATAAAAGTTTTTAAATTGTATATAGGCAATCAAACATGGCCTACTTGCTTATACAGCTTCTGGAGTTTTAGTCTTGGTTAGGATCCTCCTTGTCCCTAGACTATGCATGTAGTCTTACAGAATTTCTTGCAAGATACTCAATATCCAGGAAAACTAACCTGACTATATATATATGCCTTTAATACGGTGTTTCTCAATGGAGTGCTTTTGACATTTCTGGCCCTTGGTCACTAAATGCCAAAAAGTCACCCAGTCAATATAATAACCAAAAATACTCCCAGATTTCCAGTACCATCCCCAGTTGGAAATCCTTGCCGTAATTCAACTAGAATTTATTTTTGTATATGGTATAAGAAGGGTCCAAATTTATTTTCATCCATATGGACTGCCAGTTGTGCCAACGTCATTTATTAAATAAGCTATCCTTTTCCCACTAATTTGAAATCCCTTTAGTTTAAAATTCTAAAATATATCTTGGGTCCTATTTCTGGAGTCTCCTTCTGTTACACTAATCTAGTCAATATGGTATTGAAGTAAGGCTTTATTTTGGTATCTTGTTAGGCAAGTCCCTCTTCCCTGTTCTTTTTCACAATTTTCTTGGCTATTCTCTAGTATTTATTCACCCATATAAACCAAACTTCAGGTTATTTTATCCAATTAAAAAAACAAAAAACCCTGTTTACAGTCAAGTGAAATTGCATCAAATTTACTTGTTACATTTTTCCCCAGTTATTTTGTACTTTTTATCAATGTTTCAAATGGAATATATTTGTTACTTTCCATTTCTAGTACTTGTTGCAAGAACAGAGAAAAACTATTGATTTCTATATTGATCTTATATTAGCAAACTTACCAAATCACCTTATTAATTCTAGTAATTTACAGGTCTCTTGGAATTTTTAGGTACACAATCAAATCACCAACAAAAGATAGTTTTATCTTTTCTATTACAACCTTTATACTAGTTATTTCATTTTCTTATCTTGCTTCATTTGCTACTCTCCAAGACAATTTTAAATAATAAAAGTGGGGGGAGCAGATGTGGCTCAAGCAGTCGAGCGCCTGCTTCCCACATGGGAGGTCCTGGGTTCGGTTCCCAGTGCCTCCTGATAAAACAAAAACAAACAGGCAAAAACAAATGAAAAGGGAAGTGGATGTGCCCCAAGCAGTTGGGTGCCTGCCTACCACATGGGAGGTCACAGGTTTGGTTCCCGGTGCCTCTTAAAGAAGATAAGCAAGACAGCGAGCTGGCAAGTCTGGGCTGGCACAGCGAGCTGACACAACAAGATGATGCAACAAGATGATGCAATGAGGAGACACAACAAGAGACACAACAAGCAGGGACAGGATGTGACTCAAGTGAATGGGCACCTTCCTCCCACATGGGAGGTCCTGGGTTCGTTTCCAGTGCCTCTTAGGAAAAAAACAGAAGACGAGCAGACACAGAGAGCAGACAGCAAGTGCAAACAATGGGGTGGGAGAAGGAAGACATACATATATATACACATACATACATTTTTTTTTTTAAAATGAAAAAACCAACCCAGGGAAGCCAATGTGGCTCAGTGGTTCAGTGCTGTCTTCCCACATATGAGGTCCCGGGTTCAATCTCCAGCCCCCGGAATTTAAAATAATAATAATAATAATAATAATAATAATAATAATAAAGTGATAGTTCTTTGTTTTAACTGAAATGCTTTTAGTGTTTTGGGTTTACAGTAGTAGTTGCCATTGGTTTTGTTTGTTTTGTAGTGTTTTATCTACTTAAGTATTTTCCTAAAATTTTTATTAGGACTATATAGCTGTTGGATTTGACTGTCTGCTTTTTCAGTAACTACTTAATTTCTATGGTTTTTCTCCTTTAATTTGTAACAGCAAATTCCCTGAGTGTCAATCATGCTCCTGTTTCTGGAATAAATCCAACTTGGTCATCGTTTGCAGCAGCTTGATATTGTTTATGAATTCCAAAAATAGATATTAGATTATGTTTGTAAACTTTTTGTCCCTCCAGACATATTAGATTATATTGGATGCAGAGGTTTCACTTTTACTTGATTAAATAATGATTAAGGCTTTGATTGGGCCATGTCAGTAGGACATTGCATCCCTGTCCCCTTGGTGGGTGGGGACTCACAGAGAAAAGACATTGCAAAGGACAGAGTTGGGAGTTTTTGAGCTGAAGCCTGGGAAGTAAACACACAGAGAAGCAGATATGACAGAGGCCCCGGCAAGAGAGCCAAGCCATTCACCTAAAAATCTACAGCTGGCCTTGCAGAGTGACCAAATCAGCTGAGCCCAGAGAGAAGCAAGCCCCAGGAAGAGAAGAACCCAGGAAGCCTGAATCCTTGCAGGCATTGGCAGCCATCTTGCTCCAACACGTGGCAATAGACTTTGGTGAGGAAGGTCACTTGCGGTTTATGGCCTGGTAACTGTAAGCTTCCTCCCCAAATAAATACCCTTTATAAAAACCAACCAATTTCTGGTATTTTACATCAGCACCCCTTTTGCTGACTAATACATAGTGTATTATTCTTTTTAATGTACTGCTAGGTTTCTATTTGTTAATATTTTATTCAGAATTTGTGCATCTACACTTATAAGGAAAATTAGTTTCACACAATGTATTTTTTCTTTTTAAATCTTTATCCAATTTTAGTAGTTTACTGGTTTCATGAAGTGAATTCAGGAGCCTTCCATCTTTTCCTGTGTTCTGGAATAGTTTAAATAATACATTAGCCTTCTTTAAGGTTAGGTAGACAAAACTTAGCTATAACCCATCTAGTGCTAAGACCTTTTACAAAGTTAGATCTTTAAATTATTTTCTAATCCTTCTATGATAATTTTTCTGTTCTTGAGATACTTTTAGTATTCTGTAGTTCTTCTATATCTGTTCTATCCAATATGGTGGCCACTAGCCACATGTGTCTACTGAGCACTTGAAATGTGGCTAATAAGACCAGGAATTGAATTTTTATTTTATTTTATTTCAAAATCTTAAGCATGTAAAGTACTTTTTCCATTAAACAGAACTTTATTATTTTGTTAGGACTATATTTCACTCTAACCATTCCATCACATAAGATATTACTGTTACAGTGTGTATCTCAGGTGTGAATGTTGTTTCGAGTATCTATCTTATAATTCTTATATTGATTATATGTTGAAATGATAACATTCCGGATATATTGGGTTAAATGAAATATATTACAAAATTAATAATTTTAACTCATCTTCTTACTTTTTAAAATGAGGCAACCTATGTCGTAACATTTTATTCCTACTAGACAGTACTGGTCTAAATTTTCAAGTGTATTTCCATGGTACATGGTGATACAGGTAGTATTCACTTATAACTAATTTATTCTCTTCTATACCTCTTTTCTTATTTCTAGTCTTGCATATTTTTTTCCTTAATTAGCCTCTAAAGTTTATCCATAATATATATATTAGCACACATATACATAAAAATCTTCTATTTTAATCTTTTTTCTGTCAACTTTTGCCATTCTCAGTGTGTTGTAGCTTTCTAATGTGTCATCTTGGCTAGGCCACAGACACCGGTTATCCAATCAAACATAATCTAGATGTTGTTGTGAAAGTATTTTGCAAATGTAATCAAAGCCCATAGTCAGCTGAACTCAAGGAAGGCAGATTATCGTGGGTAATTTGGGTGGGCTTGATTGAACCAGTTGAAAGGCCTTAAAAGCAAAGCTGAGACTCCCCTAGAAAGAGAAGAAATCTCTTCTGTGGAAAGCAGCTTCATTCAGTGCCTGTGGAATTCCATCTTGCCTGTGATCTTCCTTACCTGACCTCCTGTACACAACAGCTTTGGTCCACGTATGCATGTGAGTTCCAGCCTACCCATGATCACCCCATCTTGACTGCCAGCCCAACGAACTTTGGACTTGCTTAGCTAGCCCCCACAATCACACAAGCCAGTTCCTTGTAATAAATCTCATATGCATGTGTGCGTGTATCTATATATATCATATATATATAAATGTATATAAATAAATAAATGCATGTGAATAAACATAAATGTGTCTGTGTGTATAAGAAACAGAACCCTACTCTTTTTGTTTCTCTTATTAAATCCTGACTGATACCCAGGATTGAGACAAGAAAAATTAAAATAAAAAATTTAGACTTCCAGGAAGATGGCAGACTAGAAAGACACAGGACTCTTCTTCTACAGAAAAAGAACTAGAGGACAGGCTGAAATAGTCTGGAGAAAGATTTTCTAGGGTTTAGGACACCAGGCGAAGGCTGTACACTTCCCAGAGGACAGAGGGACAACGTACGACTACAGAACTGTGAGTCTGAAACCAGCGGACGCTGCTGGACTCTCCCCTACACTAAAGACACTTCAGAATACTTAGGCCTCTGGGCCTGTAGCTACAAGACAAAGGGGGCTCCAGGGATCCACCATCCCAGGAAAGGGAAGACAGAGGGACACAGCCTAAGGCTGACTCAGCTTCTGACCCACAAATTTGATCTGCTGTGTCCAGGAGCCCTTCCAAGCCGGATGGGTCCACACCATTGTTTGCCTTGGGAGCCAGCAAGGGGTTAAAGATATATGACCCTCCCAAAGGGGAGTGGAAATATTTCCTATGGGGAGGGGGGAAGGGGCTGCCAGAGAAGGCTGGAAAACTGTCTGAAAGTTTGAATTACAAAGCTCTTAGCCTCCAGGCAAGAAGCTCTATCACACTGATCCAGCCTGCATTACAACAAACACACTCCAACCAGGCATTGAACTGAGAGGGCTGCCAAATGGCACCATCTGCTGGCAGACCAAGGAAGTAAATGTGAGAAAATTAAAAATAAATGAGAGGCTTTTTCCGGCCTTTACAGCCTTCCTCCCCAAGGTCCTAGGAAGTGGTTCTGCAACCAATTACTGGGTCCAGAGCCCAGTTTTGAGCACCTAGCAGGGACAATCTGAACGATCCAGGTCAAGCCAAGAATCAAAGAGCAGTGATAACACACAGCCTCCTGCCACTAAATCCCTACAAAAGAGAAAGAAATTGAGAATCTGAGTAAACTACATCCTAATCAGATGCCTAGACATCAGCAAAAAATTATGAGCCATACTAAGAAAATGGAAGCATGGCCCAGGTAAAGGAATATATCAAAGCCTCAGAGGAGATGCAGGATTTGAGAGAATATTAGTGAGATGCACACAAATTTGCAAAATCAAATTGAGTTGAAAGACAATATGGCTAAAGAGATAAACGACATCAAGAAGACATTAAGTGAATGCAAAGAAGAATTTGAAATCCTGAACAGAAAAGTAACAGAGCTCATGGGAATGAAAGACACAATAGGTGAGATCAAAAACACATTAGAGGCATATAACAGCAGACTCGAAATGATAGAAGAAAGAATAAGTGAAACGGAAGACAAAACAGTTGAAATTGAAGTAAGAAAAGAATGGAAAAAATTGAGTAGGGGCTCAGAGAGTTGAATAACAACACAAAATGCAACAACATACATGTCATGGGAGTTCCAGAAGGAAAAGAGAAGGGAAAGGGGGCAGAAAGAGTATTTGAGGAAATAATAGCAGAAAATTTCGCAATTCTCATGAAAGAAATGAATTTACATGTCCAAGAAGCATACCATACCCCAATCAGAATAAATCCAAACAGACCTACTCCAAGATGTATTAATCAGAATGTCAAAAGTCAAAGACAAAGAGAAAATCATACAAGGGACTCCCAGTAAGACTTAGCATGGATTTCTCAGCAGAAACCATGGAGGTGAGAAGACAGTAATGTGATGCAATTAGGATACTGAAAGAGAAAAACTGCTAGCCGAGAATTCTCTATCCAGCAAAATTATCCTTCAAATATGAAGGTGATTATAAAGTATTCACAAACAAACAGAAACTAAGAGAGTTCGTAAAAAAGAATCCAACTTTGCAGGAAATATTAAAGGAAGCCGTAGAACCTGAAAGAAAAAGACAGGAGGAGAGTATAGAAGAAAGAATAGCAGAAAGGATAACCAAAAGAGTAAAAAGACAGACAAAAATATGATATGACATATGAAAACCAAAGGAAAAAAATGGTGGAAGAAAATAATGCATTTTTAGTAATATCATTGAATGTGAATGGATTAAACTCCCCAATCAAAAGATACAGGCTGACAGAATGGATTAAAAAACATGAGCCATCCATATGCTGCTTACAAGAAACTCACCTTAGACCCAGGGATACAAACTGGCTGAAAGTGAAAGGTTGGAAAAATATACTCCATGCAAATAGTAAGCAAAAAAGAGCAGAGGTAGCTATACTAATATCAGATAAAACAGTCTTCAAATGCAAAAGAGTTGTAAGAGATACAGAAGGCCATTATATATAAATAAAAGGGACAATCCACCAGGAAGATATAACAGTCATAAATATCTACACACCTAACCAGGGTGCCCCAAAATATATGAGACAAACTCTGGCAAAACTGAAGGGAGAAATAGACATCTCTACAATAATCGCTGGAGATTTCAACACCCCACTCACATCATTAGATAGAACAACTAAACAGAAGAGCAACAAGGAAACAGAGAACTTGAACAATATGATAAATGAGTTAGACCTAACAGACATATACAGAACACTGCATTCAAACTCAGCGGGTTATACATTCTTCTCAAGTGCCTATGGATCTTTCTCCAGGATAGACCATATGTTAGGTCACAATGCAGCTCTCAATAAATATAAAAAGATTGAAATTATACAAAGCACCTTCTCAGATAATTTTAATAGAATGAAACCGGAAATCAATAATAGACAGGAAAAAAGTTAATTCACAAATGTGTGGAGGCTAAAAACACTCCTAAATAAGCAGGGGGTCAAAGAAGAAATTGCAAGTGAAACCAGTAAGTATATTGAGACAAATGAAAATGAGAACACAACTTATCAAAACTTATGGGAGAAGTTCACAACTTTTACTATATACTTATTACATATGTTCATGTACGAATGATATAAAAAAATAAATAATAGGGTGGATTGGGGGAAAAATACACCAAATGTAAAATACTTTGGTTAGTAGTGATATTTTGAGGATGCTCTTTCATCATTTGTTAAAAATGCTTCACAACAATGCAAGGTATTGGTGGTAGGGTGAGGTATGAGAGCCCTGTATGATGCTATGCATGTTTGTTTTGTAAGCTCACAACTTTTACTACACAGTTATTATTTATGTATGTTTATGTATGAGTGATATACTTCAATAAATTTTTTAAATTAAAAAAAAACAAAAAAAAACTTATGGGATACAGCGAAGGCAGTCTTGAGAGGGAAATTTATAGTCCTAAACGCCTACATTAAAAAACAAGAAAGAGTTAAATTCAAAGATTTAACTGAACAACTAGAGAAACTAGAAAAAGAACAGCAAACCAACCCCAAAGCAAGAAGAAGGAAAGAAATAATAAAGATTAGAACAGAAATAAATGAAATTGAGAACAAAAAACAATAAAGAAAATCAACACAACCAAAAGCTGGTTCTTTGAGAAGATCAATAAAATTGACAAACCCCTAGCTAGGCTAACAAAGAAAAAAAGAAAGAAGATACAAATAAATACAATCAGAAACGAAATGGGGGAAGTTACGACTGACCCCACAGAAATAAAAAGGATCATAAGAGGATATTATGAGTAACTCTATGCCAACAAACTAAGACAACCTAGATGAAATGGACAAATTCCTAGAAATGCACAAACAACCTACACTGATGCTACAAGAAATACAAGAACTGAGCAAACCAATCACATTTAAAGAGATTGAATCACTCATCAAAAATCTCCCAGCAAAGAAAAGTCCAAGACCAGATGGCTTCACAGGTGAATTCCACCAAGTATTTCAAAAAGAGTTAACACCGGAGCTGGGCAAGGCTGCACGCGGAGCGTGTACCATTGTCAGGTTCTGTGGGCAGTCACAATGGGAAGCAAAGGAAGGTTTGTCATGCTTGGTCTCCTACTCGTCCTGGCTGTCCTCTGCCATTCAGGCTTTTGAGCTGGAGCCAGGGAAGTGAATACACAGGAGAAGAACACAGAGGCATAGAGACGGCTCCTTAGACATGGCAGAAGCCCCAGGGAGAGAGACAGAGCCGTTCTCCTGATAGTCTACAGCTGGCCCTGGAGAGAGCACAGCAGCTGAGCTCGGAGAGAAATGGAGCCCCGGGAAGAGAAGAACCCAAGCCATTTTGCCCCAACATGTGGCAATAGACTTTGGTTCTAGCCTACAGTGCTACAACTGTCTTACACCACCTTCCAAGTGCACCATGGTCTCCAATTGTTCACATAATTTGGACACATGTCTCAGGGTAAAAGCAGGTCCAAGACAATATTACCAGTGTTGGAAGCTTTCAGATTGCAAATTCGAGCCCCTTTCAAAAGCCCTGGGAGAGAATGAGCTGACATACGAATGCTGCCAGAAGAACCTGTGTAACGGTCATGGTGGGCTAACCTTGCCGATGAAAACATTTCTGCTGGTGGCCTCACTGCTGGCAGCCTGGAATGTCTATGTCTAATCCACTCCATGAGGGCTTCTCTTGACCTCTCTATTTGTACATATTCCCCATTTCCTTGCCACTGCATTCCCCAAGGCTTTATTTTTTCGCAAGTGAATCCTGTGGGAAAGAATAAAATTAGCTTGAGCAATGTGACTAAGAGGGAGGATTAAGAATGATGTTAAAGACCGGTCCTGTTCAGGGGCAAATCCCCATTAGGAAAAAAAAAGCATGAGAGTGAAGCACATGTAACTTGTACCAGGGATTGAACTCGGGACCTCATACATGGGAAGCAGGTGCTCAACCAGTGAGCTATACCTGCTCCCAGAACATGTAAATTGAGGAGTTGGTCTACATGCTTCTTCCTCTGCTCTCTGGAGGACTAGCTTTGCAGTGACAGCTTGGGTGGGTTCTCTGAAATCCTCAGTTATTTCCCCTCTGGTTCCTTGGATATAGTTGAATAGTATGATCAGTGCTTTGTGAGCAGGCAAAAGAGGACTCTTTATAACATTCTGTCTCATGGAATTCTTTCATACTTTCCCTTTGCAGCCCCTGAGTTGCCATGTAGGCACACTGAATGTTCCAGATGGTGGGCTGTCAGCAGAGGGCAATGAGATGCTTAATGCAGAGTGATTGGTCTGATTGTTGTATTCTCAACTAGAAGGTGTCTGGCAGGGAAGGGAATAAGCTTTCTAGACAGCAGGGTATGGAAACACAAGGTCTGTCCTTAGAGCGATACCAATAGCTGAAATTTGAGGTTTCCTCTGTCCCTAAGTTTTGTATGGGCTTTGTGTCTTTCACTTGAAAAACTTACAGTATGTTAAAGCTATTTTTCTTTTTTCTTTTTTTGGAATGGTATGGTATCTTGGCTTTGCTACAAATAATAAACATTCTATGTTACACACGAAAAAAAAAAAAAGTTAACACCAATCCTGTTTAAACTCTTCCAAAAAATTGAAGAGGAGGGAAAATTACCCAACACATTTTATGAAGCCAATATCACCCTAATACCAAAGCCAGATAAAGATACTACAAGAAAAGAAAATTATAGACCAATCTCTCTAATGAACATAGATGCAAAAATCCTCAACAAAATACTTGCAAGTTGAATCCAACAGCATATCAAAAGACCTATACATCACAACCAAGTGGGAATTATTCCTGGTATGCAAGGCTGGTTCAACATAAAATCAATAAACATAACATACCACATTAATAAATGGAAGGAAAAAAAACACATGATCATCTCAATCAACACAGAAAAGGCATTCGACAAAATTCAGCATCCTTTTTTGATAAAAACACTTCAAAAGATAGGAATAGAAGGAAAATTCCTCAAATGATAAAAGGCATATATGAAAAACCTATAGCCAACATCACACAAAACAGGAACGGTTGAAAGCTTTCCCTCTAAGATTGGGAACAAGACAAGGATGCCCACTGTCACCATTGTTATTCAATATTGTACTAGAAGTTCTAGTTAGGCAATTAGACAAGAAATATATATATATATATAAAAGGCATCCAAATAGGAAAAGAAGTAAAACTCTCACTATTTGTGGATGACATGATCCTGTATTTAGAAAATTCTGAAGTATCCACAACATAGCTACTTGAATAAATGAGTTCAGCAAAGTGGCACGATACACGGTCAACATGCAAAAATCTGTAATGTTTTTGTACACTAGTACTGAACAATCTGAGGAGGAAATCAGGGGGGAAAATTCCGCTTACAATAGCAACAAAAAGACTCAAATACCTAGGAATTAATTTAACTAAAGAAGTCCAAGACCTATATGCAGAAAACTACAAACAATGCTAAAAGAAATCAAAGAAGACCTAAACAAATGGAAAGTCATTCCTTGTTCATGGACTGGAAGACTAACTATCGTGAAGATGTCAATCCTACCCAAAGTGATCTATAGATTCAATGCAATACCAATCAAAATTCCAACAGCCTACTTTACAGAAATAGAAAGGCTATTACTAAATTCATTTGGAAAGAAACTGCACCTGAATGGCCAAAAGCATTCTAAAAAAGAAGAGCAACGTGGGAAGAATTTCACCACCTGACCTTGAAACATATTACAAAGCTACAGTGGTCAAAACAGCATGATATTGACATAAAGATCTGTGGAATAGAATTGAGAAGACAGAAGTAAACTCTCACCTCTATGGTCAACTGATTTTTGACAAACCTACAAAGTTAGTGTTAATGGGACAAAACAGTCTCTTCAACAAATGGTGCTGGGTAAACTGGATATCTGTAACCAAAAGAATGAAAGAGGACCCCTATCTCACTACCTATACAAGAATCAACTGAAAATGGATCAAAGATCTAAATATAAAAGCCAGGACCATAAAACTACTAGAAGAAAATATAGAGAAACATCTTCAAGACCTTGTAGTAGGTGGTGGTTTCTTGGACCTTACACCCAAAGCACGCACAACAAAAGAAAAAATAGATAAATGGAATCTCCTCAAATTTAAACACTTTTGCACCTCACAGGACTTTGTCAAAAGGGTGAAAAGGCAGCCGACTCAATGGGAGAATATATTTGGAAATCACATGTCCAATTAGGGTTTAATATCCAGGATATATAAAGAGATGTTACAACTCAACAATAAAAAGACAAAAGACCCAATTAAAAACTAGGCAAAAGACTTGAATAGACATTTGTCCAAAGAAGAAATACAAATGGCAAAAAAACACATGAAAAAAAATTATTGTTCAAAATCCTCAAAATTAAGTGTAAAAATTTTTTAAATAATTAAACTTTCCATTTTTTAAACTTTCTAGCAAGTATACTTCAAAAATTCTTAAAGCCTAAAATTGCACTAACATTTGTTCAAAAATTAGCATTTAGATTTGGTTATTCTTTCTAGCATTTATTTGCTGTAACATTTTTAGCTTTTTTTTTTCTTTATTAAATCCATCTTCTTAGTTTCTTCTGATTTTTTGTTGTTGTTGTTGTTCTTTTTCTTTTAAATTAAAAAAAGTCTAGTTTAAAAAGATCTGGACTTCCATTCTAGAAGTATGACAGACTAGATATTTTGGACCCACTAGAACCAACTAAAAGTGCTGGATAAAATATATCTTTTTAGATGTAATTTATATGTTGACAAGAGTAAGTATAAATGGTCAATAAACATATTAAAAGATGCTAGACCTCATTCGTCATCAGGGAAATACACATTAAAACTATAAGGAGAAGAAAAAAATTAAAAAGTTAGAAAAAACTATAAGAAGATAGCCCTTGCCACTCGCCAGGTTGGCCAAAACTTAAAAGTTTGATAACACCAAGTGCTGCCAAGGATGTAAAAGAAGAACTCTTATGCACTGCTAATCGGAGTAAATTTTAAACCACTTTAGAAAACAATTCGCCATCATCTGGTAAAATTGAAGACACCCATGTATATCCCATGACTCGGCAATTCCAACCAACATATGCACCTGAAGAAACTCTTTCACATGTCCACCAGGAAATTTAAACAAGAATGTTCATAACCACACTGTATAGCAAATATCTGCAATATCCTTTAATAATAAAACTATTAAATAAACTGTATATTCATGCAATGGAATACAATATAGTAGTGAAAATAAAGAACCATCTACACACAGGAACATGGGTGAATCTCAAGAACATAAAAGCAAGCAAAAAAAGCAAGTTACAGAAGAATTATTCAATTGATATTTGGTTCAAATTCCATTTATATAGAGTTAAAAATATAAAAAACCAAACAAACTGTTTGGAAATACAAACCTCTGTGATAAAACCATAAAGAAAGGAGGTGATAAGCATAAAATTTCGAAATGGTTATTTATGAGGTGGTAGGAAGGGGATGAGATGTGGAGGGTGCCTAAGAACCTTCAAAAGATAACATTCTATTTCTTATATTGGTTGGTGAGTACATGGCTATTTGCTGTCTTGTTTTTCATTTATTTTATACATATTATCTAAATCTTGTTTTATAGCCACTCAATATTTTATAAAAATTTTTAAAACTTTAAAGGAACTATGTCTTCACTTATTTGGGATTTTAATGCTCCTGAATAGAGTATTCACCTATTCTCCTAAATCTAAAAGCAAGTTACTTTGAGGTCATGTCTCTTCACAGGCATTCATTTTATTATTCTTTATACCTTACCTATGATTTTTGTATGTATGAAATACAGCATAATAATAAAGAGAAAAATCTTTTAAAGGGTGATGCTGCAAAAGAAAAAGATATAATGAGATAATATAAATTAATCCATGTGAAATATGGTGCCCAATATATTTTTGAAAAGAGAGAATTAATTATAGTTAAAATTTTAGATTTGGGTTTACTCCAGAAATCTCTAAAATGCCTATGTGTGCTAAAAAAATTTTGAATGTCTTACCATCTCACATTTGCTGTCTACTCTAGACTCTTATATAAGGAAAATCGCACACATCTTGTTCACACTGTTATGCCCCACCATAGGTCCCCAGACGCAGAGTCATCACTAAAGCAATATTAACTAAATGAATGGTTTAGGAAATTATCTCCAAGACAAAGACTCTACAAGTAATTGTTTCAATAATAATAAAATTTACAAGAGAAAATTCTTTTGGCCTACCTGCAATATCACCAGTTTTCCTTCCAGATTTTCTGCTTTTTTCTTCCATTCACCTACAAGCTGATTTTGCTTTTCTAGTTCAGCAGAATACATAGCTTTTTCCTCTAAAAAGAAAAAAAATCACATTAATATTTTGCAATGTGTGATATAATTGGAATTTTAAACCACTTGAAAATTTAATTCAACAAAAACAATTCAAATGTCTCATTAATGAGAAAATTATACAGGCCTTTTAGTGATAATCTTAAGTGGAATTACTATTCCACTTAAAGTACTAAGATTACTATTTCCTTCGTCTAAATCCTTCTCCAGCTTGTCCATCTTGCAAATTCTTCCACTTAAATATTTCATCTTTGGTGATACTTTCTCTAAGTCTTCAGACCCAAACTACTTTGAACATATACATGTCCATTCTATTAATTATGTCATTATATCATAAAATGGACCTACAGAATTTTTATATTTAAAAGTCAAGATTTCAACCATGTAAGTAACCCTGAGGGTCCATACAGCATATTCAAATTTAAAGTTCTGCTTAGGCACAAAATTGTAAAGCCCCTGTAATTTCATTATCCTCATATTCCTAATCACCCCCCTAGTAGCAGTTAATTCAATACCTAGCTTTTATAAGAGACCCTCGATAATTACTGAATGGATGAATAAACAAACGGATGGGTGGATGGTCTAAAGAGGGTAAACTTGAAGATGGGGAGGTAGAAAGTGAAAAGGCATATTTTGTTAACAGGGTAAAACTGCTCTGATATTGTCCCCAGAAAAGTACTTTCCGCCAGGATTAGAAAATGTAGCTAATTCAAAGAATAGATGAATAGCTAAAAGCAAATTACTATTTCAAAGGACATTACTGATGATTAACACTCTGATATGGGTTAAACTTCTTTTCTCCGTGCATCTCTCTCACTTCCTGTGTATTTTCCTCTGTATCACTTGATCATCTTTCTCATGTTACCTTTTCACTTGTCCACCCCTCACCTTAACTGGTAATAATTGGATACTAAATATAGTTTATATCTCTAGTCTTAATTATAAAAGTCTAAATTAACTTGTTGATGGCTACTTAGTTTTTCCCCTTACAGGGTAAACTGTCAAAGATTTCCCCATGCCTGATGTAATCTAGCACTCAAATAAGGCAAAAATCCCCATAACTATGATTTGTTTTCACGAAAAAACGGACCACACAACTTACCTTGTTGGAAATGCTCTAGTACCATCTGCAGGTTGGCTAGTGATAGAGCATACTGCTTTACTTGTTCTTGTGAGACAGAAAGCTGATGTGCAGTTTCATCTCTCTGCGTGGAGACTGTATTCAGTTGGTCCTGCAAGGACTCTACCTGCAAACTGGCTTGAAGACTTCAAACAATAAAGAATAAAAGTCAAACTGTTTCTATTTAGATACTTTAACAAGATGAAACTTTCCCTATATTTTATTGCATTAAATTCGTTAGATTTCAAAGAAATCTTGAAGAGTTCCTCTTATCTTTAGTCTTGCTTTTTTTTTTGTTCATTCAGTCATCCTTCCTATGAAAGTGACTCTGAACAAATGGCAGTCATTTTAAATACCTAAAAATTAGGCTATGCAAGAAGCATCAGCAAAAGAAAATTTACAAATAGTCTGAAACTTTCATATTTCCAGGCTAAAACTCTAAAACATAATTTATCATAAACTGGTATTTGTAAGGATGTTGGAGGTCATTTTGTCCAGCTTCCAACCTAACAAACAATGGATTCTATGATACCCCCTTGCTTTTGACACTTACAGCTTCACTACTTTCTAAAGGATAAATCCCCAAAATGAACTGCTCTGGTTATTATTTAATTATATTTTACTATCATTCTTCTGTCTACATTAAATATAATAACTACTACATGTGCCCTAAATAATAATCCAGAGATCCCTAAGAGATTTATATAGCACCTATCCAAGCTTGTGTTAGTGATGTACATCCTTAATGTATAATTATTATATACAAAGTAATACATTTGTCTTCCTGGGTTGTTAATATCCAACTGAATTCTTATTCAAGAGCAGCCCATTAAAGTCTATTAAGATTGGCTCACTTTGAAGACTTTATAAATAGCACCCTCTTGTGGAAAAAGCAATAAACTGATGATCAGGAAACCTGAACTCTGCCCTGGACATTATTCGAAACTTTAATAATTAGCAAATCACTCAAAGAGTGATTCTAAAGATGAAATGAACTGTGACTACACTCAAAAGGTTAATAAATAACAGGTGTGACTACTGTTAAGTAAGTGCTCAAAATACCATAACATGGTTTGTAGAAGTGAATTATTCATATGACAAATATATACTGAACATCTTTTATGTATGCATAAGAATGTATGTGGTGGGAAGGATACAGAATGAATGGCATCATCGCTTACATTTCATTGGGTGGGAGACAGCTTAAGACAATTACTTGTACTCTAAAGTAGAATATAAGTACCCTATCAAAGACTCAAACCAAGGTTTGTTTCTGGATTTGAAGAATGGGCATGGCTAAAGCACCCATCATGAAGGAAAATATTTGAAAAACAGGAAGATTTGCAAGAAAATTGTTTGGGATCAGCCCACTTTTCAGGCAGAAGAAATAATACAAAAAAGAAAAGAAGAAAAAGAAATGGGGAAGTAGTAGCTCTGTGTGAAGAACTGAGTGATCCAGTTTGGTTGGATGTTGGCAAGTAGGTGATATCATGAAATAAGGCTAAGGTGGTAGATAGTCTGGAACCACATCACAAGAGTTTGGACTGGTTTTTGAGCAAAAGAGTAACAAGATCACAACTCTACTTAAGGATGGTTACTCTGGCAGTTATTTTGAAGGGTAAATAAAGGGGGCAGAAATTAGAAACTATTTTAATTAGAGAAAATAAGGACCTGAAAATGGGAAGGATTACAAAATTTTATGGCCTGTGGATGCTGTAGTATTTCTACCAAATGTAGAATGATCATTAATTGTTTTAATTCTCATTTTAAACAAGTTTTCTTTCTGAGTCTGAAGGTACAATAATACACCCTGCAAAAGGTATCTCTATAATCTCTTTGCAGACAGAGATAACATCTACTATTACCATTTATCTCCCTCTGCATTATACAGAATAAAAAAATAAATAAAAACATGCACAAACCACTAGTGGAAATATAAATGGGCATAATCATTCTGCAAGATAATTTGGTAGTATATCTCAAAGTCTTAAACCTGCCCCTTGACCCAGCAGTTCCACTTGTCAAAATTTACTCTAAGGAAATAACCTGTCATCAACAGAAAAACATTTGTCCTGGGATATCCTAACAGCATAGCACTCTTAATAATTATAAAAAGTTGAACCACTGTATATGTCTAATAAGAAATTACTGATTTGAAGAAATTATGGCAATCCAATAATGGAATACCACACAGCCATAAAATGATATTGTAGAATTATATGGCCTAACATGTAATGATACTCATAATATATTATGAAGTGATAGAAGCAAGTTACAAGACAGCAAGACCTCAATGCTGTTTTTTTAAAAAGATTGTGATATATACACATATATAAAAGCAATTTAAAATGGTAAAAAAGGGAAGTGGATGTGGCTCAATCGATAGAGCTCCCGTTTACCATATGGGAGGTCCTGGGTTCGTTTCCTGGGGCCTCCTGGTGAAGGCAAGCCAGCCCGCGCGGCACGGTGAGCTGATGCAGCAGAACGACCCAACAAAGGGAGACAAGCAGACACAGAAAAACACACAGCAAATGGACACAGAGAGCACAAGCAGCAGGGGGGAATAAATAAATAAATAAATAAAATAAAAATCTTAAAAAATAAAATAAAAAGGTAAAAAAAAGATGATCTATGGAAGGGTGGTATGATGGCTTTATGTCCTTCAAGTTTTCTCATTTTCCTGGAGTAGGTAGTAAAATGCTTTTGTAATAAAAGAAAAGAAAAAAAAAAAAAAGAAGAGAAGTAACGTTTTTGAGAGGAAAAAAATTTACAAACACAAAAGAAGAGAAGACCTGGTCACTCAAAAGTTTTAATAAGCCAAGAGTTAACTCATACTGGCCTAGGTCTTCACCTTGCTACTTCCTTCACTCGCTCCCTCTAATATTCACACCAAATTCAACTTTACCTCATTTGGCCAAGAATAAAACCACATAAATTAAATTAATTCTTTGGAAGCTTGACAAAGTTAATTAAATCATTTACGCCTAAATTCCTAAAATGATAAGGGGCAATTAACCACAGTGATGGTTAAGATTCAGAAAGACCTCAGTGTGAATGTGTGGTCTGGATAAGAATCACAGACCAAGTGTGAGTGTGACCTTGGGCAGCTTACTAAAGCTCTTTACTCTCAGTTTCTTCAGCTGTAAAATGGAGATGATAACTTTTGGGAGACTAAAATGAGCTAATATATGAAAAATGCTTACTAGGTCTGACAGAAGAGTTTGATTAAGTTAATGTTTAAAAAATTGTTAAAGTTACCTTGCATTCTCCATTGCATTAGAGGATGAAACTAGCTTCTCTTCCAATACTGTGACTTTCTTTCTTAGGTTAGTTTCTCTATCTTCTGCAGCCAAAGCTTCACGAGTATAAGAATCTTCTGATTCTAAAAGATGGTTACGCAATCTCTCTAGCTCCTGGTTTAAGCGTAATTCTTTGTCACGTAAATGTTGTACCTAGGTAGAGGACATTATTTTTCTTCTACAAAATGTTCCCTCTTTTCTCTTTATAAACCACGTATTGAAGTGTATTAACTGTATACTAATTCCTCATATTACAAAATGTATTTATGATAGGAAAAAATTCTCCTGAAATCATCTTTAATATTCATCTAGAGCTTTACTTTGTAAGATCTCATTCCCTGTGGCTATAATGGAAAATACAAAGTACTGGGCTATTTAGGACAGATTACCTTTTCATTAAATTTCTTTTTTTCTTTTTCTTATTTTATGAGTGGGGAAATTTTTCTTATACCCAAGACATGCAATAGTTTATTTCACTTCTGAAAACCGAAATAAAATGTACCCGGGGAGATCAAAATAGTACATCAGAGGAAGACTAAAAAAAAATCAAGAGATAAATTCATCTTAATTGACAATCTTTCCTGTTTTACTACTTAATAAATATTTAACTTATTGTTTGATGCACTGTTCCTTTAAAACGAAAGTATACCTCATTCTGTAGGGCACTGTTTTCCATTTGTTTCTGTTTCAGGGCCAACATGACTTGGTCTCTCTCCTGCTGAAACACAGCTGTCTTCTCCTGCATTGACTTAACTGCATTTAAAAGCTGATTTAACTCCCCAGTCTTGCCCTTTTGAAAAGAAATAACTTTAGAATT
>JAQZBX010034100.1:0-16239 GCA_029593785.1 Cabassous unicinctus
CCTTATCGCATTATCTAGACTTCCAGTGTGATGTTAGATGATAGCAGTCATGATATTTTTTTCTGATTTTGGCTGTGGCTGTCTAGTAAATAACCTTTATTAGATTGAGGGCTTGTCTAACTAGTTCTAGCTTACCTTTGGCTTTTTATCAGAATAGATGTTGAATTTTATTTTAAAAGTTTTTTTTTAAAAGCATTTGTTAATTTACTGATGTGTTTACCCCTCCTCCTATCTGTAAAAGTACTGCTATCTGTAAATGTACTTATTACCTTAAAGTATATTTTTAAATATTGATCCATCCTTGCATTTCTATCTAAAAAGCGACATTCTCTTGATATACTACTCGGTTCAATTTGCCAATTACTTAAGGTTTTTGTATCTTTATTTCTAAGTGAGTGGCTGTTGCTGGTATATTAGAAAGGGATTTTTTTTTTTTTTAGTCTTCCACCCAGCCATTTAAAAATATTACTCATTCTCATTGGTTATCATGGTTCTTCTCTCCTTATAGACTCAGTTGAGACACTTTCCATCTATCTCTGTGCCCTTGAACAGTTTAAATAACATAGGAATGACCTATTCCTTGAGTTAGTTCCACTGGCAAACATGAGGAAAGGCAGTTCTTTCCCACTCCTTGGGTTGTGGGCAGTGTTATCCTCTTCTCCCTTCACCTCAAGGACACGTGCAGCCATGTGCAGATGCACCTCTCCCCAAGGTCCTCAGCAGCACTTCCTCAGCAGGGGTGGCCTTCTCTGCCCTTGGTTCTTGGCTCCTGTCTCAGAAGTGCCCAGCAGGCTCCAGCATTCGTTTCTCTCTGTATATACGGTTGCTCCAGAGAAAGTTGTGGGAGAGTGAAGGAGTCAAAAGACTGTGGTTTTGGACTGCCTTCTTAGAAACATTCACTTGCAGTGGTGGATTTCATTCTATTTGTGAAATGTGTGTTCTGGTCTTTTCTGAGATTTGGGACCAGAGACCTGGGAAACGTGTGTGTTCTCTTAGTCTGCCATGTTGATCAGAGGGTGCTGAAAGTAATTGTTCGTAATTATGACAAAAGGTGCTAACATTTTCAAATGATTTGTCTTTAAAATATAATTAGTAAGGTTCACTGGTTGTCTTAAATTGAAATACTTATACTCACATTCTAGTTCCTGATATTTTGGGATTTGTATAGTATACATTGTGAATCTGAAAGTAACTCATTATTATATAGATCTAAAAGGTTTGCTAACGTACGTGTAGTAGTGAGATGGAGAAAAATGTATGTATAAACATCTATTTTCAGGAAGACACCTGCATTATACCTGCGCTTTGTTGTGCTCTACAGAAAATCTAGAAATTAATGTCTCTTGGATTTGGATTAATTTCAGAATCTTGACGAAGCTGCTGGAGGTGTCAGATGATCCCCAAGTCTTAGCTGTTGCTGCTCACGATGTCGGAGAGTATGTGCGACATTATCCACGAGGCAAGCGGTAAGGGGAGCCGTCAACCTCACCTGGTTTCTGCTCGCTCAACATAGGATTCCATCTAATGGACCTATTTAAGGTAGAGGAGTTAAGCAGAGGAACTGATGGAATAAATTAGATGAAGATTACCATAATATTGGGAATTATGATAAACCTAATTAAAATGGGTAGTGCTCACTTGTATCATACTTGGTTAGGAGCCAAAGGAGAATATATATTAGAAATTTTGTGTTAAAGATTTTCTTTGGTTTGTATGGTGTAATTCAATAGCCATTTTGTGAGTACTGGTTATTTTTCAACTACTATTTATATTTATAGAGATGAATTAGACATAGTTATTGATCTCAACAGGTTCAAAGTATAAAAGGAAATATAACCTGTAAAGAAAAGCTGCAATAGTTGTATAGTAGTGGAATTAGATACTTGGAAGCAGTGAAAAGAGAGAAATAATTGGTATGGGAGGAAACCAGGATGTACAGAGGAAGTGATGCTGGTTGCATAATTTACAGTGACTTAGGTACATTAACAGTGAAAAGATGGACACATTTAGTTTGCAAAAATAAGAAATCAAATGTGCCACTATTGTATCAAGGGGAAAATATTAAATAGAACAAAATGGTTATTTTATGTTTTTGGAAAAACAAGAAGGCATACTACCTTGGTTTGAAATGTTGCTATATATTCCACTTGCTGATTTGTTTCCTAATCTATAAAATGGGATGATAATATTCCTTCTTCTTGAGGTGGATGTGAGGATTCAAAGGATTGATCCAAGTACAGTTTTTAGAACACTGCCAATAGGTACATAGTAAGTACTCAATAATAATATTAGTTCCTTTATTAATATTGATATTTTATATTCATAGAAGATATTTATAAGGAAGGCATCTAACAGTCTTTATCTTATTTTTCAAATGAGTGTCAAAATGTGTGTTCTTAGAATGTTAGGAAAAATTGACGGAGCCTCCATTGTAGTTGCAGACTTCAGCATTCCAAAATTACATTGTGACTTCTTTGCTTTAATGTACATAAATATATAAGCATCATAAAACATCAAGGAAAATAATAAAAAATAAAAAATTGAAAAAAAAGAAAAAACATCAAGGAAATGGCTAGATCGATATCCATCCTTTCAAGCAGAGAAATAACCTCCACCCACCCCCAAGTGTCTATGAAATATATTATTTTTGATCTTTACCTTCTTTTCTATGTCTGGGTTTGTAGTAGCTCAGGTTGCTTTGTATTAGTGGACTTTGGTAACCCTCACTCCAAAGTTAGGATGGTTTCATCTGTGGCAGGATTCGCCAGTGCTGTGGAATGTCACATGGGTCAGATGCTAAGTTATTGGATTGAACAGTGTATGAAGAACTAGGCTTGAGTAGAAGAGGGGTGAGATGTAGCCCAGCTTGGGGCTCAGATATAGAGAGGAAGGGTTGTCATTCAGGTCCCTTTAGAGTGAAGGGAACTTTTTCTCTTGCATTTCTTCTGGGTTGGAACAATGACCATGAGCATCTCAGAACTAGACAGACTGGCTAACCATGCCAAAGCCACTTGGTAGCCTCTCAGTATGGAGGGGGCCGTCTACCCACAATTTGAATTCTTCTTGAGGCTAGTAAGAGCAGGGCCAATGGAAGAAACATTAGGAAAGTGGCACATGGGAAAACTCCTCGGGAAAACTAGAAAATTATTTGATGTAGATAATGAGTCACACTGTGTTCAAACTGCAGGTCTTGATTCTGACTGCTTAGTGCAAACCCTTTTTAGTGGTCTGGCCTAGAACCTTACTCTCGGTGCCCTTTGGAGGGCAGATGGCCCAGATGCAGACAGCTACAGAGGAGTGTGTGCATAAGAGTTAGTACATTATAGGAAGTGTCAAAAACAAATGGAAAATGAGTAAGTTAGGGAAAAAGCTTTTTGTGGGGGAAATAATAACAGACAATATTAGATTCACATTTTACTCCATAGATACATAAGAACACATTAAAAGTTTTTAGATACTTTCTTGCAGCATTATTTATAATAGCAAAAATTAAAAAAATAACCTAATACTAATGACATAGTTAAAGACTATGGTACATCCATATAATGATATTGAGGATTTTCTGATAATGTGGGAAAATGCTGGTTATAAAACATTGAAAAATGCTTGTTATAAAAATGTGCAATAATCGTAGCATAGTATGATCTTATTAGATACAAATATTAAATGTATGCTACATGAAACAAATCAATGAAAGTATTAACAATGCCTGTCTCTAGTCTGTGGGGTTACAGGTTATTTCTACTTTTTCCTCAGTAGATTCTGTATTTCCTCATTGCACATGGGGAAGGGAAGCAATGTACTGTTGTTGCTTCCATAACTGAAAGTATATGAGGAATTAATGTCACATGCTTGCACTTCCTGCTCCGTAAGTGTGAGAGATTTCTCCCCATCAGGAAGGGATCACTCCCACTGTCTTTTGGAAGGGCTAGGATTTAGCCTGAGTGCCCCCACCCTGTGATGTCCGAAGTTTTCCCCATGTAGCTTGTGTCCTCTTGGTTTGGAAATCAGAAGCCTCAGTCTCGACGCGGCTGACTGGGGCTATCACACTTCTGCCTGCAGAGGTGGCTGATGAACCGCAACCAAGTCCAGGAGCCTTGCCTTCCTTGTAGGCAGATTCCAATGCTTTGGTCCCTCCAGCACTCAAGGGAAAACTACTGACTCTTCGACACCCGCCCTCCCCCCTTCCCCAAAGACACGAACTCTTTGGATTTCAAAGAAGGCATGGGCCTCATATGGGATTTTAACTTAGTCCTTTATATTGGCCAACCCTCAAATCAGCAGCCCTCGGGTAAGACTCAGGCCAACAGGCTGTGATGGAGGCCGTCCAGCATGCCATGGCTTACTCTCCCCTTTGTGGCTCCCCAACTCAGTAACTCCTTCGAGTTAAAAGTCTATGGCATACCTACCTGGTGGCAGGGGAGATACCATTATCACGAAGATGGTTTTCCCAGGGCGAGCCTTATCCATTGCACTCCGGATGTGCTGACCCCTGTGATTTCCCCAAATGTGGGAAACTCGACTGCATAATTTGTGGTAGTGGGGGACTGCGTTCGCGCTCTCCCCCGGAGGAAAAAAAAAAAGTCTGTGGCTGACAATTTTGCTGATTGGAGCCTCCGGCAAAGGAAGGAAGTCTCCACCCAGAGGCACTCCTTTGGGATTTGGTCTCGTTGTCTCCCTGACCCCTGACACAGGTACCAGATGCACCCCTTTTGTAAAGCAGCTACTTGCCTGCTACTGTGACTGACCAGGTAGGCCCCATGAGTTTACCCATTGACAGCAAAATTGATAGTTTTTATTTCTAGTTCTTGAGTTGTTAGTAAAATTGGACTTTCCATGTATTTACTAGCCATTTATAATTTTTAAAAATAGAATGCCCATCCATATCTTTTGCCCATTTTGGGGAGAATACATATTAAATGAATATTGTAGTTTCTTTCTTATAGCTTCTACAATTTGACTTATAAAGATGCTGGTAAACCTTGAGTGTGTTATTAGGCAGACCTGGACCCTGAGCTAAGGTATCTCTGGTACCAGGAACCTGTCAAGACTTTTTGTTTTCCTTTAGGAAGACTCTTAAGTAGCTGCAGGCTTGGATAAGGCTGCTACTGCTACCATTGTTTGAAACCATGGCAAATTTTCTCTTATTTCCTGTTTGACATATAAGAACTATCCAAGTACATGAAATATTCTCAACTTAAAACTTTAAGAATATGCTGAACACTGGAAAAAAACAAAAAACAAAATCCTGCCTTGCCTCTTGGAGGCCCGGTGCAGGTTGAGGGAAAAGACTCACAGTGCCACTCACCCAGGTGTGCAGTACGTGGAGGCTGCTGTTGCTACTACTTTAGTTGAATTAAATGGTGAGGTAGAAGGGGGCTCAGCTACTGAATCATTTTATAAGTTAGAAGGGGCCTGTCACATTTTTGATTTAATAAGTTCTTAAAAAATTCAGCATTGCAGATAAGTAGATAACCGAGAAGTGCATATGCTGAAAAGTTCTCTAGGAATGCCAGATAGAGTTATACTTTGTAGCCTTGATGTACTTTCAGGTAAAGTTATTATTTACCCTAAATATTTAAATCTGTTTTGAACTTTTATTTTTATTTTGAATAATAGCTTTCATTGATCAAATCTTTTCTACTGTCACAAATATTTTCTTTTGTTTTTATTTGATATTCTTTCATTTCTAATGTATTTAGCCAGTGTAATAGTTGATGGAATCTTCTGGCTTAATGAAGGGAACTTCTATCCTTTTGCTTAATATTTCAATTATCTTTGATATTAAAATATGAAAAGTATACTTGTAATTACTCCATTTACATTTTAATGTCAATTATAGTTCTTTTAATATTTTAGAGTATACCCCAAATGAGCTATTTAGTGATTATTAGCTTAGATTGTTGACATGTTTTCTTTAAATACACACATTGTATGTGAAGTAGAAGCAGGGACTGCACTAACAACTTTCTCTCTTCCACAGAATAGAAATATTACAGTGTTGTTCTCTAATAGAGGTTAACTATTTGGTCAGGTACAGACGGGGGGCGGGGGGGATCATGTATTTTCCCCCGTGGTGTTGGAAAATATGGAATGGGGTGCTTCAGTTAAGGATGTCATTAATATACTATACAGGTAGCAGTAATTGAGTAGGGAATCTAGGAATTTTTAAATTCTATTCTGACTAAGTCGCCTGACCTGTTTAGTCTGGCCTGGTCCCTGAGGGGCCTATATGTGCAAAGTAACCAAAAACAAGGCAAAGTATTTTTATTAGCGTAGGCTTGGCTCCCAGCTTCAGTCTAGTGTAAGCTACACTTACACTAGTAAGTGTAGCTGGGCCACGTGGCTAGTGGCTTTCCCCTAGGTTGCTAGGCCCCAAGTTGCTGTGGATCAAAGGAGGCCATGGGCCTGCTGGGCCTGGCCCCTCTTCCCACGTTCAAGGTCAGGGCTCTGGACCAGCAGGCAGGGAAATGCAAAGCTGTCCCTGCCAAAGTTGGACCTTCAGTCTCGGAGATAGTCCTGGGCCCAGCTGCCTTGTGGGAAAGAAAGAGAAATGACAGCAGGAAGTGGAGAGAGGATCAGAGTAGGCCTTAGGTGGTACCTTCTATCACCAGACAGGGAAGAGAGGGTAAGAAGGCCTGCACGATGTGCCCTTGTGACCTGGCTGGGCCAGGAGTCACACTGGACACTGGACACTGCCACCAACACACAGTGGCTTGGTTGGGACCCTGAGTTTGCCCACTGCAGATTAGCACTCCTTTGCTCTCAGGTGACAGGGGCAGTGCTCCTTAGTGGACGACACAGAGGCATTTGAGGATTCTCTCCGCATCAGTCAGACCAGGGCCAGTGGACCTATAGGAAAGGACAGTATAACTTGTCAAGGAATGCATCATACTGTCTTCCACACCAATGTGCAGAATTGCTTTTGCTGTTTTCATTTCTGTTATTTATGAAATAGTTTGGGAAAAAAGCCAGTATTTGTTAGTTTCACATATGTTTATTTATTTATTTGTAATTTTGCTGTAGAACCATGATGTGTTATTGTGTGATGTAATTTCATTAGTCTCAAACAGTTATGAGTAGAATGCCAAACAAGAGAATCCTCCCCAGGATATTTTATGTAAACTCATCCATCTCATTTAGAACAATATTAAAGGAATAAAGACCTTTAGAACAAACAAAAATAGTGCTGTGCTTTTTAGGACATTTAAAGTTTCCTCTAAAATTACATTTCTCTGTTTCACCAGCTGGTGCATTCCTTAAATGTTCTTGCCCGGATTGTACTTGTTAATCATGCATTGTGATATTCCAAGTGTTTAATGCTTATCTTGCTCTTGCCTCAGCTTGTTTTGAACTATGTTTAGCAAAGTTGTCCCTGTTAGACAAAAGCCAATAAATGAAGTACTCAAATCTGGTTCTAAGTGAAATCCTCAGACTAGCCTGTCCTTTTATTGATACCTTGTCTTAGTCTGCCAGCTGGAAAGATCCTTCTTTCACCTTTTTATTTCTATCTCTGTAGATTGTTCCGCAACCATGGTATTAGACTTCTGTATAATCTGGAAGTAACTGGTGCTTTTGCACCAGAATGTTAGAAGACGAGAAATGTCTATTTTCTAGCAGTGAGTTTCAATGGGGCGGAGATTACCCATCCCTCTGTGAGACACGTCATAGTCTCTGGGGTGGAGGCAATACCATGTATAGTTTGGAAATGACTGTTTTAATTAGTCATTATAATCATATAAGTTATTAAAAACAAAGCTCTTCAAATTTTTCTTGGCTGGCCGTAAAATGAGGAGCGAGTATAGCCTTATAGTCATTTTAAATCACTGTGGATTCAAAAATAAGGTTTCTCTCTTATCCTGTACCCTTGGCCCGTTAGAACCTGTGATCCTGCTCTTTCCTGGCTCTGCTTTCTCTCCTTACCCCCTGGCTGCTGTCACTCTGGGGCTGGTAACTGGGGAACATGGAGGTGAGAGGTAGAAGCAGGAGGGTTTCTTACTTGCTCTTGAAGGACTGTTGTTCCCTTACCCTGGTAGATATTTGAAGCTGGTACATTCTCTTAGGAATACTTTTTCTGTGTTCATTGGAAGTGCCTTTTCTGGGCCATGCAGCTGCAGCAACCTGTGGTTGGAGTGAGCCTCTTGTATTTCATCTGACCCACAGTCATGCTCAAACACCTTTGCCCCAAACCCTGCGAATGTAGGCCGATGCCAACACAGCCAGCTCTGCCCTGGCAGCTTGCTGTGAACCTCTCAGGCTTGTGCCGAGTACCAGGCCAGTGTCTTGCCAAGTGCAGGGCAGACACATCTGTCTCTGCATGTGGTTGCCGTGGGCACGAGGTTAGAAGCCATCACCACTCCTCTTCTCCTGTGCCATAGGGAGGGACCCCAGCCTGCTTCCTCGCCTCTTGTGGCCTTTTCTATTTTAAGACTGATCCCCTGAGGGGACTAAGAATTGTTATGGTTCTTTATACATTCCACATGTGTTATTCTCTCACAATTTCACTTTTGTTGAGGCATCTCAGTTGAAACTGAGGGGTTCCTTGTAAATAATCCTGTTACATACATACATTATGTATAGCAGTCAGTGTAAGCCTTTCTTTGGACCTGGAGCATATTCTGTTTTAAAAATAGCGTCATATAAATTGAGAAAAGCTTTTGACTATTGTCTTATAATCTGCTTTTAAGAATTAATGTTATGTCATTAAATAAACTCTAGCAACATGGGTTTTAGTGATCGAAGAACGCATTCATTTAATAGCTATTTAATGAGTGGCTTCTGTCTTGATTCCTGGGATTAAAAGGGTGAGCAAAACCATACATGATCTGGGGTGCTGTGGAACTTCTTGTACAGTGGTGAAGACAAATTTAAAATTTCTAAGTAATCATTCAGGCATAAAATTGCAAATCAGATGAGTACAACAAAGGAGAGAAACATGGTGCTATGGAAACAGTATACTAGGGGGATTAGTGAAGATGGAGTCTGGGGAAGTGAAATTGAGCCAATACCTGAAAGATGAACACAGGTTATCTAAATAAAGAGGGTTGGGAAATCTAGGTACGTAAACAGCATGTGCAAAGGCCCTGCAGCTGGAAGAACTGGCAGAACTGAAAGCAGGCCACTGGGGTTAGAGTGCAGAGAGCAAGGGGAGAGTGACCATGCTCTGTGACACCAGAAGGGAGGGCTCAAGCCAGACTGTGAAGGCCTTGAGGGCCATTTTAAGGATTTGAGTGGGAAGTCACTGGCTTGTTTTTAAGCACGGAAAATGATATTCAGTTTTTGGAAAGATCGCTTTGATTCCAGTGAGAAGAACAGATTGAGGGGGGAAACTCCCGTATCATCAGCACCATCACTGTCATGGCAGCAAACGTTCACTGACCTCACTCCAGGGACTGGCCCACATGGGTGCTGTGTCTATCAGTTTAATTTTTAATTTTTTTTATTACAGAATTTGTAGGTTTTCAGAAAAGTTGTGCATAAAATACAGAGTTCCCATGTACCACCCTATTTTTTACACCTTGCATTGGTGTGGTACATTTGTTACAATTTATGAAAGCACATATTTATAATTGTACTGTTAACTACAGTCCATTGTTTACAATGGGGTTCATTGTGTGTGTTGTATGGTCCTATGTTGTCCTTCATTGTGAAGAGATCATGTTCTCCCTGTTTGGCAGGGAAGAATATACTAGATTAAGCCACTTTGCCTATTGAAACAGCTCCAGTAAATAGGTAGAGCCAATATATTAAATAAGATAATGTTGTAAACACAGGGCTCTGCTATTACACATAACATACACATAACAAGCACTCAGTTCATGTTTGGTTATTACTGTATTGCTTTATAAAATAAGGTATAAAAAGGTATACAGATAAAAGCCTCCATCTCCCCCCTCAACCCCCGTCCACACACTTCTTGCTGATCCTACAAGGCCGATTGATCTGTAAGATGGTCTTCAGCCACAAGTGCCTTGTGGCATTGTGCCGCTTGCCATCAACTATGCAGGAGTGACATCATACCCCCAACAGTGGTGGTGGACAAGGAATGAGCAGTGAGATCTGCACTGTGTGCTGGAGTTACTGTTCACAGCCCTGGCTGTAGACCCACCCTTACGAAGGAGCGAAGACCTCCCTCTTTCCATTCACAAAGCCAATGACCACTTTTTGCTTTGCTTTTGCTTCTGTATCAGTGAGGGTTTTGGGGAGTGTGGTGACAGCAACTTCAGCCATCACAGTGCCCTTGAAGATAGGAGTCTTCTCCTGTGTTCAGCGACCCAAGAGGGCACACGACACGTTCCAGCACTGTGAGGAAGGGGCAGATATCTTAACACCGAGAAATTAACATGACTTCCACTGGTGCCTTTTAACCCTGTGTCCCTACTCTCTGCATCTAACCAAGCCTGTATCTACCACAGAACCGGATAACTGATAGGATTAATATTGACTCTCTATTAATATGGATATTTGATGGTGTTCAGTATACTTACTGTAAGCAAGCCAGAAATACCGTCATAAAGAAGTTAGTACTCAGCCATCTGGAAAACTTTATAATCGGGAATACTATAGTCTGTGAATGTCCAGGTAGTTGATATTTTCCTGGCTCAGGGAATGAAAATAGCAGTTGGATTTATAGGTTAGGAATTCAAAGGAGCAAGTCTCTGAATACTTTTTATCCGTGAATCAGAGAAAATAGTGCTCAAAAAGCCATGTGTGTGGTCACTTACCTTATATTGTAGCTTTTCCTTTGAAACCCCCCATGGCATGTAGTTGAACTTGTTGCTCACTAACACCATGAGTTTGAGTGTAACCGTCACCTCACCAGTCTCTCTTGCTCTGCAGGGTTATTGAGCAGCTGGGTGGGAAGCAGCTGGTGATGAACCACATGCATCACGAGGACCAGCAGGTCCGCTACAATGCCCTGCTGGCTGTGCAGAAGCTGATGGTGCACAACTGGTAGGTGACGGCCTCTCCTCACGCGCTCTCGTCTGTCTCACGCTCACTTACCTACTCCAGAAGATCTTATGGAATGCTCTGATGAATGATAGCTTTTTAAAATCAGTGAATTTTGATTGAAAATCTGGAATTAAATTTTAGTAGTTCAGAGCAATGACACGGTAGCTTTTAAAAGGATGAGCGTGTTAACGTTCTCAAGAAATGTATATTCAGAGTACTAACATCAAAAATAGCTTCAGATGTTACTGAAGGACCCTTGAGACATAAGTGAATTAGTCTTCTTTGTAGTAGAATGGGATGCATTTAGACTACTGAATTCCTAAAAACGCTTCAGTTTTGTGAGATTTAATTATTTGGCACATGGTTAATCTGAATGGATTTTACCAGTTTACCTAAAATCTGATGGTTCAATTGAGAGTCACCACTCACATTTCATTCATCACAGCTATTTTGCTTTTGAAGTAAAGTCATGTTTTTCTCTCTTCTGTTTTTATATTTTCAATTAAAATTAGTGACCTCTTTGTCCTCTTTTAAAACAAGCTAATCTAAAGAGTAGCTGCTTAGTTGTGCTGGTAAACCTTTGGTGGACAAACCAGGCATGACAAACGAGGGCTTGTGTTGGCATGGCTATTTTAGCAGTAGGTCGGGGGCTCGATGCTTCGTGCTTCTCTGAAAACTTCAGTGCCACTCTTCTCCCTAGCCCTCGAAGGGTGCTCTGGTGATAGACTGTTTTTGTCAAGGCCCAATAAATAAATATACATTACGTATAACAGACGTTAATGCTACAAGCACTTGCAAAGTGCATAATTCGTATTAATGGTGCATTAGAAAGAGGTTTGAAGGATGCAGGGAAATACAGTCTAGGAGACTGTCCAGGGATGTTGCTGTTGCATCATATATTAAATATTACAGTCTTGCCACTTAAGCATTTTTCTCATAAATACTATAATTTATGTATTCTTTCAACAGGTGCTTTTTGAGCACTTACTTTGTATCCTTTGTTCTAAGTGCTGGGCTGTAGATATCATGGAAGTGGGGGCAGCTTTCTATAGGATGATTAGAGAAGGCCCAAACAGTTGAGCTGGGACAGTGACGGGAAGGAACCAGCCATGCAGCTCAGTTATGGGGTTATGCATTTCAGGTAGAGGGAATGAAAGGTGAAAAGGCCACGAAGCAGAAATGAGCTTGGCTTGTTTAAAGCATGGTCTGGAGACATGTTTGGTTGTTACAACTGGGGGTGGTGGTGCTACTGGCATCATGTTTTCAGAAGCCAGGAATGCCGCTAAACACCCTACAACACACGGGATAGCCCTCCACAATAAAGAATTATCTGGCCCAAATTAGTGCTGAGGTTGAGAAACTCATACTTGATGGAAAACAGGGCCAGTGGGGATAAAAGGTGGGCTAGGATGGGTTGGCAGGGATCCCATCATGTAGGGTCTGGTAGGCTCTTGTTTGCCTTTTACTTGTATGCGTTGAAAGCCATTGAAAGGTTTTTAAACGGGGAAATCATAAGATTTGTTTTATGTGTTAATAAGATCACTCTGGTTACTCTGTGGAGAATGGATTGTCTTGGAGTTAATGTGAGAATGAGAAAACTGTTTAATAGGCTGTCAGGGTGGCCCAGGGCAGAGATGGTTGATGGCTTAGACTAGAGTGATACAGGTTGAGAGAATGAGAAGCAGACAGATTTGGGATAGACTTCAGAGCTGGCACTGGCAGCAGTTGATGGACTGAAAATATTTTGACTTTTTTCGTATCCTCAGTGCAAGAGGAATGGGATCATATGTGGGTTTTTGTCTATATTGCAGGAGGAAAAAAAATTCAAGTCTGTTAGTGAAATGTAGAATATGCCACTGAGTTTCTTTCCTTGTTTTGCTTTACCCCAAGCTATGTTCTTGAACATAAATGAACCTATCTAGTAATTTGGTGTATCATAGTTTGTTGATATCTCTTTTATGGAATTAGTTTGAAGACTGTTGATTTAGAGGTTTTTCATTTTATTTTTTAATTGTGTATTCCTGATGTGAAAGAACAGATGTGTATGAAATAGGATGTTGACCTTTTCCCCCTACCAATGAAGACAACTTTATGTTTTAGAATTTTTTGTTCAGATGATCATGCATTGAAGGTGAAATATTTAAAATTAGAATTTTTTCTTGATTTTAAGAACTTGACTAAGTCTCATATTAGATTTTCAATTGTATATAATACATAGTACATATGTAGTGCATTTATGATTCTAAAAGGAAGAGCACATGCCTTTATAGCTAGAAACTGCTTTATTTGCCCTTCATTATTGACTCTCTGATGAAAGAACATCCTTTCTCCCCACTCGCTCTAATTATATACCAACCTATTTTAACTTTAATATTTTAATTATGACATATTTCATTAGCATTTAATGAAGAAGCTTAGTATCAGTATATCCCTAAATTTTCTCTATAAAGAAATTTGTATATGAAGAAAGATTAGACTTTACAGATAAAATATTTTGTTGGACTTACACATTTCCATGGCTCTTTCTGCAAGTGAATGAAAATTGCTCAATTAATAGCAATTTATTTCTTTACACTGCTACCCTAAATGATTTCTTGATTTTTTGTATTGCATTATTCCTAATGTTACTGTTTACTAGATAAAATCATAATTTCTTTTTTTTTTTTAAGGCGGTGCCAGGGATTGAACTTGGGATCTCATAATGTGAAACAGGTGTTCAACCACTGAGCCAAACCTACTCTGTAAATCAGAATTTTTG
The DNA here is from genome assembly GCA_029593785.1 of Cabassous unicinctus. Classification (NCBI taxonomy): domain Eukaryota; kingdom Metazoa; phylum Chordata; class Mammalia; order Cingulata; family Chlamyphoridae; genus Cabassous; species Cabassous unicinctus. The sequence continues at coordinate 13,712 of JAQZBX010034100.1, forward strand.
ATATAGTAAAGTTAACATCTATTTTAAATACAATTAAAAATTGCATTTTAAGTGTAAATTGGATTTTTAATGAAATCATGGAACTGGGCTGGCTATGGATCTTGATTTGGATTCAGTTTTAGAGGTTAAATTTTAAGTACCTTGACAATGTAGAAAAGAATTTGAGTTTATATAACATGGAATATAGAGTTTTACACCTTGTGAAAATACCGACTTAATTCTTTTTGACCCTTTTATGATTAATTTCAAAATGATTTCAGTGAATTGCTAGTCCTAGAACATCTATATTTACACGGAATAATCTAGATTACAGAAAGCCCTAACTGAGATGGTGAGGGGAGTGAGGCGGGGGGGTGGGAACAAAGTTGTAGGGAGGGAGGGGACAGCTGGCACTCCTGGGCCTCCTTGGCTCAAGAGCCCTCTGCCAGGTCAGCCCTGCCCCATGGCATGCACACCTCTGACCTTCTCAAGCCACCTCTGGTGTTCCTGCCACAAACCTTGTTCTTTTGAGCACTGCTGGATTTTTATTTATAAATTTATTTATAAATTTGGCAAAATTTATCAGTAATGACAACTTACTCTAGAGAAGTTTTGTAAATAACCCCCAGATTATACTTTAACATCATGAAATGTCATCATTTTTCTCCTACAGAGTGATTTTAAATGTAATCAGCCTCTAATTCAGAAGCAACATATGTGCATATGGACAGCTCAGGACTTCAGGGAAGAAACACTGACTTGTGTAGGTAGAGGATCTCATGTAGAATTTTCTATTTGTGTTTCTAGATTCTTATCCAACCCTTTTTTCAAGCAGAATAATAAGTTATAAGAGTTACCCTCTCTAGGTCTTTTACGTATGGGTAAATTGAAATAATAGGGGAAAACTCACCAAGCTGAGTGCTTGGGTGAACATTGAGTTGTTCTCTGATGTTTACACACTGTTTGGCATATTTAGTTATTCTCTAGATGCATAGCCATAAGTATAGTGATTAAAATAGTAAGTTATGAACTGAATTGAAGGAAAAAACACATACTATATGTTTTAACCTTTTACCATTAATAATCATGTTACTAAAATATTCAGTATGATTTTTAACAAACACATATTAACATTTCCAGACTTAACATTTTCCAGGATTAATTTAGAAACTGGTGGTTTCTCTCTGGGTGCCTGGAATTTTCCACACTATTCTTAGGACATTTTCAGTGGATGAACCTTTGAAAATGTCTTGTGTGTCATGTATTTCATGGATTTTTTCAAAAGCAAATATAACGGCATTTAAGAAAAATACCAGAACCCATTTCAAGTAAGGAGGAATTTTTTTTATAGCTATTGGCTCACCATCATCAGCTGAGCAACTTAGGCTCTCTCCATCTAAAGTCGCTTCTCCTTTGCTAGTTAGAAATGTTTTCAGGCCATGCAAACTCTGTTTTCCTGGACGTTATATATCACTTAATTTTAAGTGATTTTGGAGATGCCAGCATAATAGGCATCTTAAATTATTGCAAAGTATCAGCCTCAGTAAACATTTGGAAGAAGTGGATAATGAATATTTTGACAATAGAGAAAATAAAACCTGATGGATAATTGAATCTGTTCATTTTAACATTAAATATAAAATTAAATAGAAGCTTCATGCATAGGTTCATGTGACTAAGTTATAAGGATCTGCTGGGTCAAGTGCCTGTTTTGGTTTTGTTTGACAAAGAAAGGCTTCTTAGACAAACATATTTATTAATTTTGAAGAATCGGTAAAGCATAGATATCTAAAATAGAAAGCTTGGCTGGTAATGAGAGGTGGAGAAAAATGAATTAGCTTGCTTTGCTATTAAATGCTTTCCTTTCTTTCTGTGGGTGGGGCAGTTACATTTGTGCTCATGTGACGTATTTTATTCAGAGGCTTCTTTTGTGTGTGTGTGCTTTTAATAATCAAATAAGCCACAATAGAATGGTCTGTAGAGTATGCTAGAAATGAATTAAAGAAAAATTATGCAAACTTTACTCATCTAAGGGATTTAATTAAGTGTCTGAATTATTTTCTTAATTTCCTTTTATGTATGTTATCCAGGTATTACATCTTGATTGGGGATAAAAAGATCTCTGTTGGGTAAAGGAAATGAGTTGATAAGTTTTAGTCACTATTGAAAATCTGAGGACTCTGCCAAAACAAGTGGTGATAAGTCTTAAGGAAGGCACCTTTTGATGTAAATATTCTTTCATGAGATATTTATTAAATTTACATTATAAGAGAACTATGCAGTAGGTACTTTTTTTTAATACCCTAAAGTTTGACCTTTTTATATGAGTTAAATGAAGTTTATCACCTGGTCTTAGTTATGGTTTTTAAATGAATTCAGTAAAAAGGTGCCAAAGTGTTGGTGTTAGCCAGAGTCTTTCCTAAAAGCTCATATTTCTTAGACCTACACAGCATCAAAACTCTAGCACATTTCTCTGTACCTCTTATACTTTTAGAAGCTATACTCCTCTTACCTTACTTTCCTTAAGGGCTTATGGGCTTGGTATTTGT
>JAQZBX010034101.1:0-25118 GCA_029593785.1 Cabassous unicinctus
GTGTGGCGCAATGGATAGAGCACCCGTTTACCATATGAGAGGCCCCGGGTTCGCTTCCCGGCGCCTCCTTGTGAGGGCAGGCTGGCTCGCGCGGCACTGTGGGCTGATGCGGCAAGACCTCACAGCAAGGGGGAGATAAGCAGACACAGAGAAGACACACAGTGAATGGACACAGCAGCACAAGCAGCAAGGAGGGGATATATAAAATAAAATAAATAAATCTTAAAAAAAAAAAAAAAAGATACTACAAGAAAAGAAAATTACAGACCAATCTCTCTAATGAACATAGAGGCAAAATTCTCAACAAAATACTTGCAAATCGAGCCCAACAGCATATCAAAAGACTTCCACATCACTACCAAGTGAGATTTATTCCTGGAATGCAAGGTTGGTTCAATATAAGAAAATCAATCAATGTAATACACCACATTAATGCATTGAAGGGGAAAAAAACCACATGACCATCTCAAATGATGCAGAAAAAGCATTTGACAAAATCCAGCATCCTTTTTTGATAATAATAATTAAAAAAAAAAACACTTCAAAAGATAGGAATAGATGGAAAATTCCTCAATATGATAAAAAGAATATTTGAAAAACCCACAGCCAACATCATACTCAATGGGGAAAAGTTGAAAGCTTTCCTTCTAAGATCAGGAACAAGACAAGGATGCCCACTTTCACCATTGTTATTCAACATTGTAGTAGAAGTTCTAGCTAGGGCAATTAGACAAGAAAAAAAATTAAAGGCATCCAAATAGGAAAAGAGTTAGTAAAACTCTCACTTTTGTGGATTACAGATCCAGTACTTAGAAAATCCTGAATTATCCATGACAAAGCAACTTGAACTAATAAATGGGTTCAGCAAAGTGACAGAATACAAGATCGACACACAAAAATCAGTAATGTTTTTGTACACTAGTACTGAACAACCTGAGGAGGAAATCAGGGGAAAAATTCCATTTTCAATAGCAACAAAAAGACTCAAATACCTAGGAGTTAATAAAGAATTACAGGACCTATATGCAGAAAACTACAAAACAATGCTAATAGAAATTAAAAAGACCTAAGCAATTGGAAAGACACTCCATGTTCATGGATTGGAAGAATAAATATTGTGAAGATGTCAATCTTACTTAAACTGATTTGTAGATTCAACATAATACCAATCAAAATTCCAACAGCCTACTTTACAAAATTAGAGAAAGCAATTACCAAATTCATTTAGAAGGGTAAGTGCACCCGAACAGCAAAAAGCATTCTAAAAATGAAGAACGATGTGGGAGGAATTACACTGCCTGGTCTTGAAATATATTACAAAGCTACGTTTTCAAAACTGCATGGTATTAGAATAAATATAGACACATAGATAAGTGGAATAGAATTGAGAACCCAGAAATAAACTCTCACCTATACAGTCAACTGGTTTTTTACAAACTTACCAAGTCCATGTTAATGGGACAAAACAGTCTTTTCAACAAATGGTGTTGGGAGATCTGGATATCTATAACCAAAAGAATGAAAGAGGAGCCCTGCCTTACCCCCTATACAAGAATTAACTCAAAATGCATCAAAGATCTAAATATAAAAGCCAGGGCCATAAAACTACTAGAAGAAAATGTAGGGAAACATCTTCATGACCTTGTAGTAGGTGGTGATTTCTTGCACCTTACACCCAAAACATGTGCAACAAAAGGAATAATAGATAAATGGGACCTTCTCAAAATTCAACACTTTTGCACCTCACAGGACTTTTTCAAAAGGGAGAAAATGCAGCCAACTCAATGAAAAAAATATTTGGAAATCACATATCTAATAAGGTTTTAATATCCAGGATATATAAAGAGATGTTATAACTCAACAGTAATAAGACAAATAATTTAAAAAATGGGCAAAAGACTTGAATAGATATTTGACCAAAGAAGAAATAAAAATGGCAATAAAACACATGAAGAAATGCTTTACATCAATAATGATTAGGGAAATGCAAATCAAAACTACAATGTGATATCATTTCACACCTATCAGAATGGCCACTATTAAAAAGGTAGAGAACTACAAGTGTTGGAGAGGATGTGGAGAGATAGGAACACTTGTTCACTGTTGGTGGGAATGCAGAATGGTTTCACCACTCTGGAGACAGTTTTGCAGTTCCAAAAGAAACTTGGAAGAACATAGACTTTCCATGTGACCCAGCAATACCACAACTGTGTATATACCCAGAAGAACTGAGAGCAATGACACGAATAGACATCTGCAGACCAAATTTTATAGCAACATTATTCATGATTGCCAAAAGTTGGAAACAACCCAGGTGTCCATCAACAGATGAATGGATAAAAAAACTGTGGTCTATTCACACAATGGAATATTATGCAGCTATAAGAAGAAATGAATTCATAAAGCATATGACAACATGGATGTACCTAGAGGACATTATGTTGAGCAAAGCATGCCAGACACAAAAGGGCAAATAATGTATGATTGCATTACTATGAACCAAATATATTGTGTAACATATTGTTGGATTAAAAAATATTATATGTATCCTGTACATTTAATTGAGAAATGTTTGTATTTATTCATCTGTGTTGACTTTTAAGTTTTTAATTGTTTATTTATCCAATTACTAAATGTACAAAATAAAGTTTAAAAAAATACAATTACCTCCTGAAAGCCTCCGTGTTGCTCAAATATGGCCTCTCCTAAGCCAAAATCAGCATATAAATGCACTCCCAGGGATAAGCCTCCAGGTCACCCAGGGATTATTACCAAGTGCCAACTTGTGAAGCATTTGGATAAACACTTTGACAAAAACTGAGAAATATGCAATATAAATTAGTTTTAATGGTTAAAAGCTTTAAAAGTAAGTCAGGAGGTCATTCCAGAGGTTACACTTATGCACTTTTCAGGAAGATCACATTGACTGCCACAGTAAACAATGCCTCAATCAAGGGGACTCCTGAGTGTTCTGGAGTCACCTAGACACTATAGGCAGGGCAGACTATCTCAGGAATCATGTATCCTGTCCACTGGACCTTACATTGGAATATATGCTCCCCAATTTAAGAGTTAGATTCATTTATAATTTTCCTACAAATAGCTCTTCTGTCTCTTATTTGAATTCAAAATTAGCATTATACTCATTAAATATATGCCCCAGTCACTTAAATGCTTATTCTGTACATATGCCAATTGATTCCTGAAACTCAGTGGAGTTGCAGCACCTACATTTCAATATATTGGACTGTCTAGGACAACTAACAAAAGCATGATGATGGAAAAAGTAACATCACATACACACACACACAAAAAAAAACAGAATATTTACCACTGCAAGCAAGATAGTTCCATCTTTCTGTTCTAAGGGATCAAAGTCTCCTCTCAGTCAGAAATGGAGTGGGCTTCATGATCCCAAAATCCTCAAGATTGAGGAATGGACAAACATAAGGGTGAAATGCAACTATGGACTAAAGCAGATTTATTATTCTAGCAATGGAAGAACTTGTAAAATTGATAGAAAGGCAGTGCCAACTTTAGGTTCTGTGGGAAGGGAGAGGGAATAATTGTGTAATATGGGGCATTTTTGGATATAAGAACAGTCCTGAATTACATTGCAATGATGGGTACAGGCCATTATACATTATGTTAAAACATATAAAATTCTGTGGTGCAAAATGTAAACTATAGTGTAAACTATCGACCATGGTTAGTAGCAATGCTTTAATATATGTTCATCAATTGTAACAAATTTTTACCACTCTAATAAAAGATTTTTTTAATGTGGAAAATTGTGGGAGGGAAAAGGGGTGCAGTATATCATAAACCCCCTATATTTTTGATGAAATATTTATGTAATCCAAAGCTTCTTTCAAAATAAAATTCAAAAAATAAATAAAAATTAAAAAAAATATTTATGCAGCTAAGTAGGTTGCCCCAACATACATGAGACAAACAATGGAAAAACTAATGAAAGGATTAGATACTGATACAATGTTAGTGGGGGAAATTTATACACCATTATCTACATTAGTCAGGAGTTCTAGACAGAGGGTTAATAAACAGAGAATTTGAATAATACATCAGAGGATCAAGACCTAATATGCATATGTACACCATTACACCCAAATACAGCAGAATAAACATTCTTCTTGAGCACACATGGATCATTCTTTGGGATAGACCACATGAAACAGGAAAAGCATCATTGGATTTAGAAAGATTGAAATTATACAAAATAATTTCTCTGACCACAACAGAATGAAGCTGGAAATTAAATAGGGGCTGAGAACCAGAATAGGCAAAAAGACAGGGGAAATTCAACAGTACAATCTTAGACATTCGGTGGGTCAAGGAAAAATGGCAAAAGAAATCAATAAGTGCCTTGAAATGAATGAAAATGAGAACACAATATGTCAAACATATGGGATGCAGCAAAAGCAGTGCTATGAGGGAGATTTATAGCCATAATGCCAATATTACAAAAGAAGGAAGAGCTAAAATCAAAGACATAACTCTCATCCTGGGGAACACTTCTATATCTCACTTTGAAGGGTAAGAGCCTCTTGAGAATATAGGTAGTGGCTAATAAAAAGAAAACAGACCAAAATGTAAAACTCTCTATATTAATGTATGTAACTATGAACCTTATTCTTCAAATTTGAAACATAATCATTACTACACATTCTAAGAGGAGGGAAAGGGAAGAATAAAATAGATTGAATATAGGGCATTTTTAGGATTTTGGAATTGTACTACATGATCTTGCAATGATGGATACAGGACATTATTAATTGTGTCAAAACCTATAAAACTGTATTATTCAAAATGTAAACTGTAATGTGAACCATTGACCATGGATAATAGCAAAGTTTTAATATTTGTTCATCAATTATAACAAATATACTATATCCATGTAAGATGTTATTAATAGGGGAAATTGTGAGAGGGAAAAAGTGTTGGTATATGGGAATCCCACTATATTTTCTATGCAACTTTTCAATAATGTAAAGCTTCTTTGTAAAAGGGAAAAACAAGACACTGGGGGAAAATACAGAAGAAATTGTCACTGTACATTAAAGATAACATATCTTACAATTAAAAGACACAATTAAAATTTTAATTTTTATATTTTATTATTTATTATTATTTTATTTTTTATTTCATGTTCCACATCAGTATTATATAGAAACACTATTGATTTTTGCTTACTAATCTTGTATACTGCTAATTTCCTGAACAAATTTATTAATTCTAGTAGATTTATTAATTCAAGTGGATTTTTCAGGATTTTCTAGATATAAGATCATATCATCAGCAAATAATGAAAGTTTTACTTTTCCTTTCCTATTTGGGTGTCTTCTATTTCTTTATCTCACCTTATTGCTCTAGCTAGAACTTCTAGCACAATATTGAATAATAATATTGACACTGGGAATCCTTGTCTAGTTCCTGATCTTAGCAGGAAAGTTTTCACTTTTTCACCACTGAGTATAATGCTAGCTGTAAGATTTTCATATATGCACTTTAACATGTTGAGAAAGCTTCCTTATATTACTATCTTTTGAAGGTTTTTATCAAGAAAGGGTGCTGTGTTTTGTCAAATGCCTTTTCTGCATCGAGATGATCATGTGATTTTTCTTCTCGAAATTTTCAATGTGGTTTATTACACTAATTGATGATCTGGTGTTGAACACCTTGCATACCTGGGATAATATCCACTTGATTGTGGTGTATAATTCTCTTAAAGTGCTTTTGGATTCTGTTTCTACACATTTTGTTGAGGATTTTTGCGTCTATATTCAATAGGGATAATGATGTGCAAATTTTTATTTTCATAGTATCTTTATCCGGTTTTGGTATAAGGATGATATTGGCTTCGTAGAATGAGTTTGGTAGCATTATTTCCTGTACAATTTTTTGGAACAGCTTGAGCAATCTTACTGTTAGAAAGTCTTTGAATGATTGGTAGAATTCACCTGCAGAGCCATTTGGTCCAGGGCTTTTCAACTTTGGGAGGTTTATGACAGATTCATTCTCTTCAATTGTGATTATTTTGTTGTGGTCCTCTGTTTCTTCTAGGGTCAGTGTAGGTGCTTTGTGTGTTTCTAGGAATTTGTCCATCTCATTTATATTGTGTAGTTTTTTGGCATAAAGTTGTTCATAGTATCCTCTTATGATCTCTCATATTTCTATGGGGTGAGTGGTAATGTTCCTCCTCGTTTATGCTTTTATTTACTTGCATCTTCATGCCTTTTTTTTGTCAGTCCAGCTAAAGGTTTGTTGATTTTGTTGATCTTCTCAAAGAACAAATTTTGGCTTTGTTGATTTACTCTATTGTATTTTTTTTTGTTTCTTTGTTTTTTGTTTTTGTTGTTGTTGTTGTTGTTCTTGATTTCATTTATTTCTGCTCAGAACCTTAGTATTTCTTTCCTTCAGCTTAATTTGGGATTAGTTTGTTGTTCTTTATCTAGTCCTCCAGGTGTGTGGTTAGATCTTCAACTTTAGCTCTTTCATCCTTTTAAAGTAAGCATTGAAGGCTATAAAGTTCCCACTGAGCACTGCCTTTGCATTGTTCCATAGGTTTAGATATGTTGTGTTCTAATTTTCACTCATCTCAAGATATTTGCTGAAATTACTTTCAATTTATTCCTTAACCCACAGATTATTTGAATGTGTTTTAATCTCCACATACTTATGAATTATCCCTTTTTCCATCCAGTATTGATTTCCAGCTTCAGATCAGATGTAGTTTTTTGTATATTTTCAGTCGCTTAAATTTTTGAGACCTAACCTTTGACCCAAAATATGGTCTATCTTGGAGAAGGAACCATAAGCACTTTAAAAAAAAGAATGCCTTGCTGTTTTGGGTTGCAATGCTTTATAGTTGTCTGTTAGGCCAAGTTCATTTAACATATTATTCAAGTTCTCTGTTTCTTTATTTACCCTTTTTCCAGATGTACTATCAAATACTGGGAGTGGTGTTGAATTCTCCAACTCTTATTGTAAAGATACCTCTTTCTCCCTTTGGTTTTGCCAGTGTATGCCTCATGTATATTGGTGCACTCAGGTTAGGAGCATAAATATTTAGTTTGGTAATTTCTTCTTGGTGAATTACAAATTTTCTTAATATATAATGACCTTCTACATCCCTTATTGTATTAGTCAGCCAAAGGGGTGCTGATGCAAATTACCAGAAATCTGTTGGCACTTACAAAAGTGTATTTATTTGGGGTAGAAGCTTACAGTTACCAGGCCATAAAGCATAAGTTTCTTCCTTCACCAAAGTCTTTTGCCACGTGTTGGAGCAAGACAGCTGCTGACATTTGCCAGGGTTCAGGCTTCTTGGGTTCCTGTCTTCTTGGGGCTCTATTTCTTTCCAGGTTCAGCTCCTCTGTTTCCTCCACAAGGTCAGCTGTAGACTACGAGGCTCTCTAGCCTTTGCCTCTCTCCACAAGGCCAGCTGTGAACTGTCAGGCTAACCACTCATCTCTTTTCCTGGGGCCTTCTCTCCTTCCTCAGGACCAAGCTCCTCTATGTGTTTACTTCCGTGTGCTCCAGCATTAAAAGTCCACATCAGAATTCCAACATCAAAAACTCCAACTATGTATTTGCCATGTCTTTTACTTTGCCCTACTGACATGGCCTAGTCAATGCCCTAATCATAACTTAATCATGCCCAGATGAACAGACCAGTTTACAAGCATAATCCAATATCTCTTTTTGGAATTCATAACTATATCAAACTGCCAAACTGCTACACTTATAATGATTTTGCATTTAAAATTTATTTTGCCCAATATTAGAATCACTACTCCAGCTCTTTTATGCTTATTATATGCATGGAATATCTCTTTCCAGCCTTTCACTTTTAACTTGGTTGTGTCCTTACATCTGTGGTGGGTGTCTTGTCAAAAGCATATAGGTGGCTCATGATTTTTTATGCATTCTATCAGTCTATGTATTTGATTGGGTAGTTCAAACCATTAACACTGAATATTACCATAACAGCATTACTTACTACATTCATTTTGTCCTTCTGCTCTGTGTTTTGACATCATTCTACTGTCTATCTTCTTACCTTTTTCTTTACCCTTCCCAATATTTCATTCCTACACTCTTCTTCAAATCTCGCACCCTTGTTTTTTCTTTTCAGGCTGAATCATCCCCTTTAGTATGTCTTGAAATTTGGGTCTTTTGGTAAGATACTCTTTCAGTTTTGTTTCTCTGTGAAGATTTTGAACTCACCCTCATTTATGAAGGACAGTTTTTCTGGATACAGAATTTTTGGCTGGAACTTATTCTGCATCATTAATTTAAAAACATCATACCACTTTCTTCTGACCTCAACAGTTTCTGATGAGAGTTCACCACTTAATTTTATCCAGTTTCCATTATATGTGATGCTTTGCTTTTTCCTTGCTGCTTTCAGAATCCTCTCTTTATTTCTGATATTTGTCATTATGTATAATATGTGTCTCACGGATAGTCAATTCAAATTTATTCTGTTTGGGAAGTGTTTTCCTTTTTGGATATTGATATTTATGCCTCTCATATGGGCTGGAGCATTTTCAGTTATTATTTCCTCAAACATACTTTTTGCCCCTTTTCCATCTCTTCTTCAGAGACATGATAATCCAAATGTTTGTGTGTTTTGCATTGTCATTGATTTCCCTTTAAATTCTGTCCATTTTATTCCATTCTCTTCTCTTTCTCTTCTCCTGTCTTTTCCAGTTCAGATGTTCTGTCTTTGAAATCACTATTTCTTTCTTCAAGCAATTCAAATCTGTTCTCATGTGCCCCTAATTATTTTAAAGCCCATCCATTGTGTCTTTCATTCCCATAAGTTGTGTTACTTTTCTTTACAGACTTTCAAACTGTTCTTTCTTCTCACCCAGTGCCTTCTTAATATCCTTTACATCTTTAGTCATATTTTGTTTCAATTCTTTAAATTGATTTGGGAGAGATGTGCAATTATCATAGATCAATTGTCTTAAATCCTGTATCTCTTCAGGATATTTGCTTTGTTCCTTTGGCTGGGTCATCTCTTCATGTTTCCTAGTATGGCTTGTAATTTATTGCTGATGTTGAGGCATCTGAATAAGTTGGTGTATTTATACTAATGGCCAAGTTCTCTCTCTTGCCTATTATTATTTTTTCACAGCTCTTCTTTGATATTTGGTTCAACTTATCCTATATTTTTAAAATTGCCCAGCTTAAGTTATCAGTATTGAGTCATGGACTCACTAATGGTGGAGAGCAGATTTTCTCCCAGGGATGGGGTAAAAAGAGCCCTAAAAGCAGTTTTCATACACGCAATTTCAAGACTGGCCAGTAGATGGCACTTTTTGACACACCTTTTCACAGAGAGGTATCTCTCTTGGTTTTCCTTTGTCTTGGTCTGGCTGGAGCCCAGATTCAAAGAGGGCTCCCCAGACTGAATTCACTGAAGAAAAGCCCCCTACTCCCCCTCACTTTTCCCTTTTAACAGCTGATAGGTAGGAAGACATCTGCTTCCCTCTCAGTCACCTGTAATGTGCTAGGGGTTTTAACACCCATCCCCCCAATTAATATCTTAGGACTGGTGGAGAAGAGACCTCCCCAGCACCTGGAAGGTTTAGTAACTCAGAGTTTGTTGTTTTGGATTCTTCATCTCTCTGCCTTTCAACCTCCTGTGAGTTGTGAAGCATTGTCCTGGTCTGCTGATCTCCAAAGAATGTCCCTCAGGAAGCTTTTGGCAATTTTTCTTCTGTTTTTGTGAAAGAGCTGAGCCTTGTGTGCCTAATCTGATGACACCTTTCCACAGTCCCTGTCCCATAAGTTTGATATGTTGTGTTCTCATGTTCATTCATCTAAATATATTTATTGATTTCTCTTGCAATTTCTTCTTTGACCCACTGATTATTTAACAGTGTGTTTTTTAATGTTCATATATTTATGGATATTACCTTTTTCCATCCATTATTGATTTTCATCTTCACTTGGTTACGAACACAGACTTGTCTATAATTTCAAACTATAAAATTTACTGAGACCCATCTCGTAACAACATATGGTCAACCCTAGAGTAGGATGCATGAAAAATTGAAAAGAATGTATATTCTGCTACTTTGTTGTGTAATGCTCTATTAGGTCAATTTCATTTATTACATTATTCAATCCCTCTGTTCCTTTATTTTTTCTCTGTTCTCCAAATAGTGAGAGTGGTATATTGAAGTCTCCATATATTATTGTAGAGACATCTATTTCTCCCAGTTTGTGCCTCATCTCCAAGGTTAAATGCATAAATAGTTATTATAGTTATCTCTTCTTGGTGAATTACCCCTTTTATTAATATCCAATGATGTTCTTCATCCCTTGTAACTTGTTTTGTATTTAAAATCTATTTCATCTAATATTAATATAACTTTTCTGGATCTTTTTTGATCAATATTTGGGTGGAATTTTTTCCCCAACCTTCCACTTTCAACCTTGTAATATCTTTATGTCTAAGGGGAGTCCCTTGTAGATGCACATAGATGACTTATTGATTTTATCCATTCTATCAGTCTATGTCTTTTTATTGGGAAGTTGATGTGATTTATATTCAATACTATTACTGTAAAGCATTACTTACTTCATCCATTTTATCCTTTTTCTTTTGTTGTATTATCCTACTATTTTCTGGTTTTACCCTTTAATTTAAACTTCTTAATAATTTTCCATTCTATACTCTTTGGCAAGACTGTTACCTTTTTTTTTTTTTTTTTTTTTTTTTTTTTTTTTTTTTTATCTTTCAGAGTGTAGCACACACTTAGTAACTTTGCAATTCTTTTCTTTTGGTAATATACTCACAGTCTTTGTCTATGGAGACAAACTCAAGCTCATTTTTGAAGGACAGTTTTCGTGGATATAGAATTCTTGGCTAACTCTTATCACTGATATAAAGGCAGTGGTTACTAGAGGCTCTGAAAGATGGGAGAGGGAAGAATAGTGTAATATGGGGGCATTTTCAGGACATTAGGTTTGTCCTATATGACATTGCACTGACAGATACAGGCCACTGTATATTTTGGTATAACTTACAAAATTGTGCGGGAAAACCTGTAAACTAGAATGTAAACTGAAAACCATGGTTGGTAGAAGTGCTTTAATATGGATTCATCAATTTAAAGAAATGTACCACACCAATGAAAGATGTTGCTAATGTGGGAGAGTGTGGGATGTGTAGGAAGTGGGGCATTTGGGAAACACATATTTTTATGTAACATTTATGTAATCTAAAGCTTTCAATAAAAATTAAGAAAAAATTAAAATAAAGCCTAATTCACCATAAAAATATATTTTTGGCAGTTTTTCTCTTTCAGCACCTTAAATATATCATATCAATTTTTTCTTATATCCATGGTTTCTGATGGGAGGTGGGCACTTATTATCATTGAGTTTCCCTTATATGTGTTGTATTCCTTTTGTCTTACTGATTTCAGAATCCTCGCTGTCTCTGATATTTGTCATTCTGAATAGTACATGTTTTGTGGAAGGTCTGTTTGGTTTTATTCTGTTTGGAGTGCATTGTCCTTGGATATTGGTAGCTATGTCTTTCAAAATGTTTGAGGAGTTTTCTGTCATTGTTTCTTCAAATAATCTTTCTGCACTTTTTCAATTCTCTTCTCCTTCTGGGACACTGATAACATGTATGTTTGCATGTTTCACATTGTCATTAAATTCCCTGAGACCCTGTTCCATTTTTCCATTCTTTTCTTTTTCTGTTCTCCTGTCTATTTAAGTTCAAATAGGCTGTCCTCAAAATTACATATTCTGTCTTTGAGCAGTTCAAATCTGCTGAGATGTGCTTACAATGTTATTTTTTAACAAATCAATTTTATTGATACAAATTAATAAAGCATAAATCCATCCAAAATGTACAATTGTATTTTGTATAATCACATACTTGTTCATTATTCACTCCAGTCAATCCCAAAGCATTTTCATTATTCCAGTATTACTAATAATAATAACAACAAAATAAAAACCAAATAAACAAACAAAATTTACCAGATCTCAATCTTTTCCTTTCATACATAACTGCTAACCACTATGGTTTGCATTTTTCACATTATTTTATAGATTTTGATAAAATATATAACAACTTGTATCCGTCATTGCAGTATAATGCAGAACAATTCCAATTTTCAAAAAATAGTCTATGGTACTATTTTCTCTATCCCTCCCCTAAGAACCTCTGGAGACCACTGCCTTTATAATCACTGTTACAAGTTCTTCCATTGCTAAAATAATAAGTTTATTTTGGTCCATAGTTGCACACCCCCTTATGATTGTTCATTCTTCCATCTTGAGGAGTTTGGAAGGCTCATGCCCAATCTGCTTTTCATTGGAAGATGGCTTCTATGACATGGGGTAGATAGATGAAACTGCCTTGTTTGTCATTGTGGATACGCTGTTTATGGGTTGGGCTTTTTCCATCATCCTTGTGATAATTGTACTGAGTGATTCTGATAAACTAGAGAGGAGGTTTTGGCTGCATCTCTGATGATATTCAGGGCTCAACCCACAATGAACAGCGAGAAGATTAAAGTATCTAGGACATATATTTAAATAGTATAATGCTAATTATAGACTCAAATAAAAGAGGTAAAATAAGTCTAACTTTGATACATTGGGGAGATATGTTATCATATATTTCTAAGTTAGGCCCACTGACAGGTTGTTGGTATCTTGCTGTTGCTTGCCCTGCCTCTACTCTAGAGCCATCAATAGTACCCCTACTTGCAGCCCTGTTTACTATGAGAGTCAGTGAGATCCTACTCAGATGTACATAAGCTTAACCTTTAGAATGACCTCCCCACTCACTTTGAAATCTCAACCACAAAAACCCATTTCTAGTTAATATTTTCCCCTTTTCATCAAGGTCTTTTTTCCAAATGCACTGCTAGTTGATGCTTCGTAATAATCTCTTTGTGCCAGCAAGGCCAATCCATGGGAGTCATATCCCAGGCTGGGGGGCAGCAGATTTATTGAGCTTATATGCTGAGTTTGGTTCAGAGAGACGTCACATTTGAGCTACAAGGAGGCTTTTAGGATGTAACACTTAGGTAATATATATTGAAAAGCTTAATTTTAAATTTCAGAAAAACAAGTTTCATGAGAAAAAGCATCAATATCAAAGGCCTGGCATATTAGTCTGGCCTTCTTCACTAGATACTGCCCATGTAGTCTATATATCCTTGTCACTATTAAAGAACATAGCAGGACTCCCCAAGATGGGAATTCAACATCCTGTCAGTTATTCTGTGGGTCTCCATTCACTGAAACAACACCTAGTAACCATATAGACACTTACATATTCCATAGAGGCATTCCCAAAGTGCACCCCTCCTGACACATTTCCCCAGCTACACCTCACAACAGTGATCCACCCCTGTCACAGTTACAGGTACAGCCCTTCTGTAATCCAAAACCTCTCCAAAGCAAAGCCAGAAAAAGTGGTCAGTGGTTTACATTGGTTTGCTGGTTGCCTATCCAGGTTTCCCTTTCTCCCAGACTAAGTGCCTTTCAACCCACCCCCTCACTGAACAAATTTCTCTCTCTCCCAGGGCTGGTGTGTATGGCAAACTGCCTGATCAACTCCCCCTCACCTCTGCCTTCTCCCTGGAGTCACTGATGGCATCTTTTTATTTCTCTGGTCTGCCAGCCCTATCCCCCTCCCCCCGCAAACCCCTCACCACCTGGGTTGATTGGGTTCAAGTCCCAAACCTGTTTTCCCTTCAGTTTCAAATAGAACCTTTGAAGATGTTATTGGTTAAGGGGTGTTTGATCTGAATGGAGGTGAGTCTTAATGCAAAATGGCTGAAATCCTTAAATGCAAAGGAAATTGGACACAGAGAGGAATCCATGGGAAATAACCATAAACTGAAAGTTAACAGAATTCAGAGGAGGAAATAGAAGCCACCTCTAAGTTGATGGCCAACTGACAGAAAAGCCAGATACCTCAAAGATTGCTGGCCAACCAGAAGATACCAAACTTGAGAGGGAGCAAGTCTTCTAGACTCTGTCACCATGAAACAATAAATTCCTTGTTAAACAAACACATTGTGCAGTGTTTGTTTAAATACCTAAGAAATGAATAGAGGCCAGTTATATTCCTGTTTATTTTTTGGAGGTTTCAGTTTATTCTTATTGATTTGAAAGAATTCATGAAATACATTCGGGCTATTATACTATTCCTTTCATGTTTGCCCTTTTATTTTTTTAACCAAGATAAAATTTGCTATAATATCAAGGGGCTTACAGACAAAGGAATTCTATAATTATTCTGGAATCTAATTTTGCTCATATTTGCCTCTATAGTTATTGATTTCATGTCATATTTATAAAGAATATTTTAAAAATCATTGTTATGTAAAATTACATTTTTCTTTATAAATTTGTGCATTCTTTTCCTGGATTTGAGATTTTTAATTCATCTCAAAAAGATGTAATTTCAAGAGTTTAGTACCCTATAATAGGAAGTTATCATGATGTAACTCACTAGGAAAATATCTTACATCAAAGAGGGTGACTACAAACTGTCATTGGAATCATAAACAAAAATATAAACAATGAACACCTGCAAGGTTACAGGAAAGTTGTACATGATTTAAATGAAGAACAAAAAGTTGATATAGTAACAACAAAATGCAAAGAAATTGGAAAATACCAAGACAAAATGATAAGAAATAACTATAACCATTACTCTTCTTTGAGAGTAAGTAAGTTGAGGCCTTAAGAGTTAAACAATTTCAATTAATTGAAGTTCCAGTGTGTATTTTGTTCTTCTGCAATACTGAATTTGTATATTTCTTCATTTCTTGCAAAGGATATGCACATCTGTGATATCATTTGAATGTAACATAACCTTTCTAGGTAAGCAAGTCAACTAGCCAAATATTAGCTTTCCTAATTTAACAAATGATAAGCCTAATCATAAAAACTATATATTAATTCACTTTGGAAGCTTAGAAGAATGTAATATTTTTTTAAAAATGTTTTAGTAAAGTTTATTTTGGAGCAGTTGCAGGTTTAAAGAAAATTTATGAAGAAAGTACAGAGGTCTTTAGCACTAACACTCCACACACAAAGTTTCCCTATTTGTTAACATTTTTCTTTAGTGTAGTATGTAACACAATTGGTGAAAATATTATTAGAATTACATTTTTGAGTGAAGTCCATAGTTTGCATTTAGGTTGACTCTTTGCCCTGTACAATTTTATAAGGGATTTTTGTAATTTCTGTTTCACTTTTTTATTGTTTTAATATTTTTCAATTTTTCAATTTTAATTTGTAATATATATATATAATATAAAATTTTTCCATTTTAATCACTTGCAAATGTTCTGCTCAGTGATTTTAGTTACATTCAAAATGTTGTGAAACCATCAAATACCAACCATTACCAAACGTTTTCCATTTTAACTTCATTTATTTTAATTAATTAATTTTAATGGATAATATTTTTATTCAGATTCCCTAATAGTCAATAAATCATAAATTTTCAATGGAGTAAGGCATAAAGATAAATACTTGTGTCTCTGGTGATTTCCTTCATCACATCATTAAGTGTTTCTGATTTGGCACAAGTGATGAGAGATAAAATAGAACCTTTATTCTGACTTCAGTAAAATCTTCCAAATGTTTCTCTTTTCCTACCAAAAGGAAATACAAATTTCTTGTTATTAGAAGGTAGATTCCATTGATAATGTGATGAACACATTTTGAAGCATTGCCACTAAGTGTGAATTTTAGTTTACATTTTTCTTTACATTGTTTCCCATACAATTTTGTAGGTTATGTCAAGATATATAATGACCTGTATCTGCCATCTCAGTGTCATTCAGGACAATTCCCAAGTCCTAAAATTGTCCCCAAATTACACCTTTTTTCCCTCTCCCTCCCCTCAAAACCCCTGGTGGCCACTGCCTCAAAACCAATGATATTAGTTCTTCCATTACTAGAATCACAATAAGTCTATAGTAAAATAATAATAAGTCTATTCTAGTCCGTAGTTCATTCCCAAGTCCTGAGGATTCTGAGATGGTGATACGCACTCCATTTCTAATTGCCAGGGGACTTAGAGTCCATGGGACAGATGGATGGGGACTATCTTGCTTATCATTGCAGACTCTGTCAGTTCCTTGGGGTGGTCATTGTCCATCTTAATCTCCTTGTTTGTCCTGATGAGTTCAATCAACTGGAGAGAAAATGTTGTGATTCTGTTGAGATTCAGTGCCCAGCTGGCACATGGACAGCCCAAAGATTTAAGTCTCTTGGACATATACCTATCAACTCTAGTACTAACTATAGGTTCACTTAGAAGAGGCAGAAGAGCCATGTGTAGGAAAACCACAACTGATATTGAAAATCCATAGGCAATTGTATATGTTTGGTTAACTAATTCCTTATCAGTTACAATTTGCTTTCTCATTTTTTTTCTTGGGTTTCCCATAGGAACAATCTTATCCCAAGGAAAATACAGTGGCTTGCTCCTTCCTTTATATTCCATTTAGCCTGTTATTTTATTGCATAATCTGATAGGCTAGCAAATTCAAGTAAGATACAAAACAATTCTGGCACTAACATAACTTATTCTGTCTCTTGATTTTAATGGAAATGGCTTTTGTTCAGTGTTTCCTTAACAATTTTGATCACAGAATATCTCAAGGTTATGACAGTCTGTATTAGTAAACTTGGTTAATAACATTGTTTCATTCAAACCTGGAATAGGGAGAATATCTGACTGTGGAGATCAGGCCCTGGGTGGGAATGATTCTGCCATGCCTGACCTGCAGGATGTCTAATTGTGATTCACTGTCTTTGTATTAAGCAAATTGAGGTCTTATTTTGAGATGACTGTTTTTGTTTTTAATCATGTTAAGGAAGTACCCTTCTCCTAAACTAATATGTTCAGTTAGAAATATGTTCAATTTACTAAATGTTTTATATAATTCAATGAGCCTATATATTTTTTATCCTTGAGGAAAAGTGAGGTCTGATTCAAAATATGGTCTAAATTACTAAATACTCTATTTAATATGGTTCTTCATTCAAATTTTCTTCTTGGTGTTGGTTAAGATTATGTTTTTCCTTCTCTTTCTATATTTTGTGTTTCCCAGTATGTAACTCAATTAATTTTCATCAAGCCTCTACCAACCTTTCCCTTGTAAATCTTGAAAACAAAAGGAATAGGATAAAGTGAGATTTCCTTCCATATTTATTACCCCAATGTCATATTTATTTTTTCTTTTATCTTCAAAGTAGTTTTAGGTTACAGAAAACTCATGTAGAGAATGTAAGAGATTCCCATATAATCAGTGCCCTCTCCCATTTCCTCTTTCCCTATAAATAACATTTTACATGCAGATGGTATATTGGTTACAATTGATGGACAAATATTTAAGTAGGGCTATTAACCATGGTCAGTGGTTTATATTATGATTTACTTTTTGAAAGATACACTATTATAAATTTTGACAAAATTTAAAATAGCTTGTATCCATTATTGCAAGATCTTGCAGAACAATTCTAATGCCCTAAAAATGCCCGTGTTCCATCTATTTTATACTTTCCTCCCCCTCTCTTAAAGACCTTCAATATATGTTCATCAATTGTAACAAATGTACCACAATAATGAAGGATGTTGTTAATGTGAGAAATTGTGGGAGGGAAAAAATCCCCTATATATTTCTGTGACATTTAGGTAATATAAAGTTTATTTTAAATAAATAAATATTATCAAAAAAAAAAAGGGAAAGGTTGCAGCTCATTGTTTGAGCACCCACTTCTCATGTACAAGATCCCAGTTTCAATCCCCAGTGTGTCCAAAAAAAGAGGGAAATGTTAAAGCTATGATACACAGTTAGGTATAAAGATATCTGAGGTGGAGCATAACCAGAATAATTCCGCAGCAGGTATAGTTATATTTGACAAATTGGATAAGGATAAAATACATCATTAGGAAACAGGTGGATAGTTCATAATGATGAAAGAGTTGAACTCATTACAAAGACATAACAATGTTAGATATTAAATGAAGATATTTAGCCTCAAATAAACAAAGCAATTGGTAAGAAATAAGATAAAACATCAGCCATCATAGTGAGAAATTTTGACATGTCCCACAAACAAATTATAATATATATCTGATAAATATAAAATATATTGGAAAAAAAGATTATCAAGTTTGATTTATTGGACACAATTGGTTACCTAAGCCAAACTATTGAAGAATATCCATTCTTCTCAAGCACACGGGGAGCATTAACCAACATTTAGTAAGATATTAGTCAAGCCTCAACAAAAGGACCTTTTAAATAAAAGAGACTGTTTTATTCTTGTTGGAATTTCAGATCTCAGAGTAGGGAGATAATTTTTAAATAAATAAATTGGAAATGTGCATAAATCTGCAGTAATGATGCAAATAACAAGGGTCAACTAGAGAAGGTACTGCTGAATTCCTTGATTATTAGTGTTAGCAGAATTGTTATACTTTTAATAATAAATGTATTATCAAATTTTTAGACCTTATGAATCAATACCCTTTAGATTCCTAAAGTGTTTCCCTCCATTTATATATAGGTAAAGATCACCTTCCCTTTCATTTTGCATCTCCCAAATGTTCTTGTCTTCCATGCTTATTCCTTCACTAAGACACTGTGGCTCTTCTCAGATAGTTGTCATTTGATGATGGCATATCCACAGGTTTGATGGGGTAGAAGCTTAGGTTAATTGATTGTCAGTCCTCTGGGGGGCATTTTTCACCCTTAGATACAATGCTCCTCTGCCTGTCCCATCTAATTCTTCCTACACTGTGGAACTGAACTGTTAAGGAGAAAACCTTTCAGTTGGAATTACTCTGTCTTCAGCCTCATTTCTATTACTGCCATTCTACAGAGCATTTAATAATGTGTTAATATGAAAAAAAAACACACATTTTGTTTCCTGATTCAAAGAACAAATTACAAATTCCACCATGAAGGTGGTCCACTTTTCTACTCATAACACTTTCCCATGTAAGCAGTATCATCTTCCCCCAATTAAGTGAAATTCAGTCAAGGCTTTCTAGAGCCTTTTAGCTGTTTCAGGTTTAGCCAAAATTTTAAGGCTTCAGGAAAAGCAACTCTAGAATGAGTTTATTGTGCTTTCATCCTTAATTTGGTCATTGTATTGGATTTGAAGATCTTCATGGTTTGAATCTTTTGCCTAAATATCCCTGTGCCTTCCTTGCAGGTTTCAGACCAAGAACTACCAGTATGTTCTGGTCTTAGTTTTTGTCATTAAAGATATCAAGAGGAATCCCCATTTTTTACCCAATAGTTCTCTGAGATTTGATCTATATAATGCCCTACACAATGAACAGAAAATGTTGGAGATTCTTATCATTTAGAAATAAGGGCTGGGCAAGGGCATCCCTAATTACACCTGTAGGAAAGAGAGCAAGTCTGTAGAAATCCTTACAGGAACCACATGGGCAGTCTCTGCCCAGATTGGGACACTGTGGGAACACTACAAAATTCCTCAGGTGCGTCTGGGTGGAGGAGAGGGGAAATGAAATCTTGTCTCTTTTGCTGCAATTTTCAGGCTCCTTTTTAAAAAACATGAAATGAAGGAATTGTGTTTATGCATTTCTCAAAAAGTACAATTAGTATAAAGAGACTTGGTGGGATGTGTACTTGTCCTTTACTTGGAAGAAACAAAGTTGAGGGGACAGGAGAAAAAGGAGTGTCCCAGAACTCTGAGATGAATCAATTATTTTCTAGAAAGCTCTCAGGGATCAGACATGTCTAGAAAAGAGAATGAGCAAATTGTCCCTTCTGCCACTTCCCACCATTTATTACTATTCATTGGGACTGAGATTGTGCTTCTCACCAATCCTTTTCCTCAAGTTGGTTCATTTTCTCCTTCCTCTTTGGCTTACCTATGGCCTTTATGACCCACATCTAAGTGATGATATCTAGTTTGTATCTCTTTATCAGATGACCCCCAAGGACACATCTGTGGCCCTTGGCATGGTCTCATTGATGCTGCATTTCAGTTGGACCTGGGTGGGGCTGTCATGTCAGAAGAAAAGAGAGATTTTAAGTTTCTCTGAGACTTAAGAGATGGACAGGAATAGAGTCTGTGCAGCCTTTGTAGAAATGATCCTTGTCCCTGAAGGTCCTATTTCTAAAAGGACTGGCAATATCATTTACAGGTAAAGGAATCATCAGTGAATGTCATCATGATTTATGGTGATTCTGATTCACTGAGCATGTAGATGGGAATACTTAATGATATGGAATATGTGGGTTGTGACCTCACAGTGGGATTTTACCATGAGTGTGAAAGAATTTTTACTTGACCCATTCCATGGGACTCTTATTTTTCATACCACTTTGATGAGATACCTGATTTTGAAACTTTTATCCAGACTGTTAACCCTTCCAAATACCCAGAAGATTTTTACCTCAGTAAATTGTGGTCCATCTCTTTTGATTGCTTGATTTCTGAACTGATGTGGAGATAAGATGGTGGTTGACCGATGGCAGGTAATGTCTTTTCCATTTCATAGCACATGTATGTCAGAACATGTCATAAGTGTGATTTTCTTGGCATTCTGCATATGCTCAAGCCAAGTAGTTTAAGGTTCTCTCCCCATAGCACAGGTGTTGATCTATTTCTTCACTGTCTAGGAAGTAATTCTAGTCCTAGGTAGAAGTGGTCATCAAAAAAAGATGACTCAGTCAGGGAGGAAATAATTTATGAATCAAAGTCAATGCTTGTGTTACTAAGGAACTCGACATCTGCCCACCTAACATTTTCAATTGAAAATAGCTAGACATCTGTGAAGCTCTTAAATGACAACAGGGAGAGTATTATTGCTTTAAGTGACTATCTTGAGATGGGCACTGTATTAGGTAATGTACATAAATTATTTAATTTAATTCTGTAACCACTTCAGTTATTGATGACATTGTTTTGCAAATGATGCTCTGGGAGAATTCAGATAATAAATGAGTGTGATAAGATTTCATTCTTTCAATAAGATTTGTCTGTATCCTACACCAACAAATTCTTTTGATCCCTTTGTCTTTGGTATTTTCCCCTAAAACTGATTAATATTTTATAAACAACATGATTAATATTTTATAAACGATATGATATTTTAGTCTTCCTTATGCTTTCACTTGTTTTTTTTTCTTTTTTTTTTTTTGGAGGCTAATAATAAAGTTGCCTTCTGAATAAGGGATTACAGAGGATCAGGGATGTTCTCCAATTTGAGTACTCTATCCTTAATACTGGGGAATACTTACTCCTAGAATGATGTGTATCTTTTAGCTGCACCCCTTTCTGAAGAACATCCAATTTAACAATCCTGCTGGTGACCCAGGGAAGTTGGATGAGGAAAGAAAATTTGAAACTAAATATGATATTCTCAGCTTTTGGAAATTTCTGAAGATTTTGGACTTAAAGCAGAAATTTTTGCTTCAGATATAACACAAGCTCCATCACTGTCTATACCTACAGAGGTGATAAAGTGGGTTGCAGGATTTTCAGAAGTGGATAGGACACAATCACCATGCTTTTATCCTACACATAATATAAAAATTTATTTTAAAAACATAAATTAAAATATTAAAAAATCTTCTTAGGTTTTCTGCCTCCTTCCTGCTAAATGTGTGGTCACATCTGGAGTTTAACAATTCACCTTTCAACTTGAAAAAATTTCTTACCCACTGTCCAAAGGATGGAAAAAGAACACAATTATTCAAACATACATTTCTAGGATATTATGTTTTTCACTTAATATAATTAAAATTTGTTGATGATCTAATACCCTAATATAATTACTGGAGAGTTAGTTAAAATCACAGAAGTTAACATATATCTGATTTTCTCCCAGACTCTTCACTCAGTATGCAATGAAAAGTGTATTTCTGGTTTCAGGAAAGCCTATTAGGAGGGAAAGTCTGTCTATGGCTTTCTTTGTACCCCCTGCCCAGAGAATGAGATTTCCAATGAGATAGATAAATGTATGTCCACCAGAAAGACCCCACCTCTATTTATATGCCTCATTCATACTAGGTATTAGAAAGAATCTGGAGGAAAACTACAAGGTCAAAATTATTTCCTCCTACATTTACCAATTTGTTATAATCAATATATCCCATTGAAATGGCTCTCTTCTTCTGCCTTGAACTAGCTTATTTGAGTCATTGCTTTTGACCCAATGCAGGCAAAATTTTCTCTGGGAAAGCCTTTTGTTGACCACTCCACGGTTATGTGAGTTTCATCCCTATCTTGGAATTAAACACATGGTATTATAAGCACGTGCTGTCCATCTTTTTTTGAAAGGATATTTATATTAATTTGAAGTAATGGATCTTAATCATCCTCAGTTTTTCTCTGCTGAACACTGTTCAAGACATAGAACAGATGCTCAGAAAGGCTGTGATTGATTAAAGAAATAGGTATTTCTATGGCTTACAACATGAGGATTGTACTACTCAGCCAAAGGGGTACTGATGCAAAGTATGAGAAATCTCTTGGGTTTTATAAAAGTGTATTTATTTGGCATAGAAGCTTGCAGTTACCAGGCCATAAAGTGTAAGCTACTTCCCTAACCAAAATCTGTTGTTACCTGTTGGAGCAAGATGGCTGCTGACATCTGCATGGGTTCAGTTTCCCTCTTCCTCTTTAGGCTCTGTGGTCCCAGCTTCTTCCAATCTCAGCTGTAGGATATGATGAGTCTCATCTCTCTCCTGGGGCTCATCTCTCTCTGGGCTCAGCTGCTCTGTTCTCTCCACAAGGTCAGCCCTGGGGCCTCTACTGTGTCTATGGAGCCATCTCTAATCCTCTGTGTTCTTCTCCTATGTGTTTATCACCCAGGGTGCCAGCATCAAAAAACTCCAACTAACTCCTCTGTCAAGTCATTTTCTCCATGAGTCCCTGCCCATCAAGGGGGAGGAGACTCAATATCCTAATGATGTGGCCCATCAAACCTTAATCATAATTTTACCAAGTAAAAGTGAAACCTCTGAATCCAATACAATCTAATATACTCAGAGGAACAGAAGAGTTTACAAACATAATCCAATATCTAATTTTGGAATTCACATATAATGCCAAAATGCTACAAAGATCATATATTGTACAATCAATGAGTAGGTTTTAGTTTCTGCTCTCCTCTAGTTCAATGATGAGTAGGGGATGCAAAACATAGACATTTCATGTCCATCACTTCTAATTCTCCTTTGATGATTAATAAATAGTTTAACTTCACAAAATACTATTTTTAAATACTTTTAAAAAATTAAATATGCTTAGATAACATAAATGTTACATAAAAAAGTAGGGGATACCCATATGCCCCACTCCCTCTCCTTCCCATATTTTCCACATTAACAGCATCCTTCATTACTATGGTACATTTGTTACAATTGATGAACACATATTGAAGCATTGCCACCAAGTGTGGATTATAGTTTACATTAGAGTTTTAACTCTTGCCACACAATTTCATAAGTTAAGACAAGACATATAATGGCCTGTATCTGTCATTGCAGTGTCATTCAGGACAACTACTAAGTTCCAAAAAATGTCCCCATATTACACCTGTTTTCCCTCTCAGAACCTCCAGTGGCTACTGCCTCCACATTCAATGATAAAAGTTCTTCCATTGATAGAATCACAATAAATCTATAGAATACCTGTAAGTCTACTCTAGTCCATCATTCATTCCACAATCCTGAGGATTCTGGGATGGTGATGCCCAATGCACTTCTAATTGAGAAGGGGACTTCAATACTTTGGGGCAGTTGGATGGGACTATCTTGCTTGCCATTGCAGACTTTCTCTGCTCCTTGGGATGGTTGTTGCCCATCATCATCTCCTTGTTAGTTGTCCTGGCTGAGTCCAATGAACTGGAGAGTAGGTGTTGCAACTCTGTTGAGTTTCAGGGCCGGACTGGCAAATGGAAAGCCCAAAGATTTATGTCTCTTGGACATAAACCTATCAACTCTAGTACTAACTAGAGATTCAAAAAGTAGGTGCAGAAAAGCCACATGTAGGGAAACCACAACTGAATCCAACTCTGTCACACTAGGGGGCATATATTCCAAATATGGCCCACTAGTATAGTGCCAAATTCCTGAATTATCTGCCCTGCCTATAGTTATGGATGTCTCCAGAGTCCCCACTATTTGAGACAATACTTACTGTGGCTGTCAATGGGATTCTGCTGAGACATGTATAAGCATAACTTCTGGGATGACTTTCCAACACACTTTGAAGTCTCTTTGCCATATAAACACATTTGTCTTTACCATTTCCCCCTTTCTGTCATGGTCTTTTTCCAGTTGCATTGCTAGCTGTTCCTTAGTATTAATCTTTCAGGGATGCTCATCCCCAGGGGTTATGTTCCATGCCAGGGGAAGGAAAAACAATTATATGTTAGTTTGGCTTAAAGAGAGGCCACATTTGAGCAACAAGGAGGATCTAGGAGGTAACTCTTAGGGATTCTATAGTACTAGGCTGAGTTTCAAATTCAAAAGAAAAGGTTCATAAGTACAGTCATCAACATCAAGGGCCCTTCAATGGCCATTCTCCTGCACTAATCACTGTCCCTGTACTCAGGGGATTCCTGCTCTTCCATTAAAGAATGTGGCAGAACTCCCAGGATGGGAATTGGACATTCTTTTGGTTATTGTGTGGATCTCCACCAATGGTGACAATGCCCCATGAACACTTGAACTCATTCATATGCCTTATAGATATGCTCCAGGTGAACCCCTTCCCATGCATCCCCTATTGAAGCCTTTTGTCGGCTCCGTGGGGTTCACGGGAGGTGAGGACGACGTGGCGCTGGAAAGACGACCACAGAGACAAGGTTGATGGCACGGGTGTCAAGCCAAGTCTGGTTTATTGAGGAAGTGGGTAAGGCTTTATAGTGTTAAGAGGTGGCGTGCTGGTTACTGATTGGTTTGGCTTAGGGTTTGCTACTATAGGTTGCCGGAGTTGTTGCTAGGCAGGGAACTGGTCACAGGGTTAGGCAGGCAGGGGGGAAGGGGGGTTATAGGTGGGAAACTTGGCGGGAGACTTGTGGAGGA
>JAQZBX010034102.1:0-25107 GCA_029593785.1 Cabassous unicinctus
TTTTAGTCAAAGTGTTCATGGTAGTGAAATAAGTGGGGATGAGACTTAGACCATGACTGCCCTGCTATATAGCTCTGCTGGGGATCTGACTATGGCTGAGAAAATGCTGGGGAGACCCGGAAAAAAAGGATGGTGGGGGATGCGTGGTCAGTGGCCATCACTCAGGGCTGACAACTCCTTTTGCTGAAAGGCACAGAGACTACTGATCCTCAAATCAGAGGGAAAGGAAAATGGGAATCAGCTATGATTTTATATATGCAATTGTCTGGGCTTATGTGTATTCCAGGCAAGGTGTTATGGTATCAATACCTAAAATGGGGGAAAGTAAGATCTAAAGAAGCTATCCCTAGGCATCTCTGTTTGATAAGAATTGTTCAAATAGTCACAATACCCAGGGGGACAGAGGACTGGACAGTTGATATGCAGAAAGAGGAGGTGGGGCCCTCCAGGGAGGGGGCTGTGTGGCCCCTCTAAGGTGACTGCCTGGGCCTGATCTGCAACTGATGTAAGACCCTTTCACATCCTGCTGGTAGCTCACCTGGTACAAGCCTTGCTGGTAGTAGGAGCCTTGGTTGAGCAAAGGCTGCCTGGTAACTTGGGGAGAGGGGATCCTTGTAAAAAAAGTTCCATGACTCTGTGTCAAAGGGGCCTTCCCAGGCATGTGGGTGCACATCAGGTATTTCTATCTAAATGGTCAAAGAAATGCTCTCCCCTTTGCAACATCTCCATCTTTTTAAGTAAAAATCCAGCCCTATGATTTGTTGGACTGCAGGCATCTGCCTTGGCTATCAGGCCTACTCTGGACAGGCCTGTATCCTTTTTAATCTGTAAATAGAAAAGGGGCTCTGAGTATTTAGTGTTATTAGTCAATTACCTCTCTCTCTTTCTCTCTTTTTTTTCTGGAATGAGAGACACCTCTCAGACCACATCTTACTCTTATCATCCAGTCGTCGCCTTTCTTCTCATCTTATTTTTGTTTTTCACCTGTTGATTAACATTTTTATTTTTTCCTGATTATGGTGACCAAGAAATTGTTGTATACAGGATTTTTATGAAAATGTTTTCAGTTCCCTTATGTAGCAGTGGAGTTACAGGACTTTTTGTTAAGTGTATGATTTACTTTCTAAGAAACTGCCATTATCTTCCAAAGTGGTTGCCTTGTTTTGTTTGCTTTCACATGATCAATGAATATGAATTCTTTTTGTTCTAGATTCATGCTACTATTTGGAATTCTCATTTTTTCAAACTAGTCTCATAAGTGTGTCCTGGTATCTACTGAGACTCTAATTTGTGTTTCCTTCATGTCTATGTTGAGCTTTTCTTCATATATTATTTCCTATATTTTTAATGAGGTACTCATAAAATCATTTAGCCAATTTTAGTTGGAATGTTTATATTCTTATGGTTCAGTTTTAAGTGTTCTAATATTCTGGATACAAGCTCTTAAATACATATAAGATTTAAATATATAGTATGTAAATCTGTGGCTTGTCTTTTCTTTTGGTTAATAGTGTTTTTCTCTGAACAAATGTCTCATTTTAATCAAGTCAAATTCATCAGTTTTTGTTGCTGATGTCATTTAGTATCACTTTTCCTCTTGAGCAAAATCTTTAAAAGTATTATCAAGTAAAATTTCAACTTTCAGCTTCCAATTTGCACTCCCTTTCAGGGCCCCATTTCACTTTCCATGAGGTAATGGAGAAAATTTGTGGTTCCTGTCAACTGGACTTCTAGGCAACAATTTCTGTCTGTCTAGGGTGTCCCAATTGATCTTGGGGAGAGATCCTGTTCTCACCAGGGTGTTGGTGACTTCACCACATGTGATGGGTTGAACATTCATTGTTGAAATGCCTGTGCTTTCTGCACTGAATTGTCATTGCATAATCAGAAAATCAAATGGCATATATGGAAGCTTGCAGGGTCCTCAACTCTGAACATGCTTATAAAGACCTACTATATGTCAGACATTTTCAGGGATGTTATTCAATCAGTAATTTAGTCTAGGTGTCCATGGTGGTGGTATATGTTGGGAAAAGATTTAGACTATGACTGCCCTTCCATATAGCTCTGCTTGGGATCTGACACTTGCTGAGAAAGTGCTGGGGAGGCCTGGGGAAAGAGGAAGGTGGGAAGCAGTCAACAGGATGCCTAGCCAATGGCCACTGACCTTTGCTAACCACTTCTTTTGCCAAAATGTGCAGAGACCACTGATCCCCAGGTCAGGGGGAAAGGCAGATGGGGGCCAGCTAATATTTTATGTATGCAATTGTCATGGTTGATTTGTATTCCAGGCAAGGTGTTAAGGTATTAACACCTACAGGGGAAATGTTAGCACAAAAGAAGCTAACACTAGGCATTGCTATTGGATAAGAATTGTTCCAATAGTCACAATTCCTGGGGCCAGGGGAGTGGGCATTTGATATGCAGGAGGAGAAAGTGAAGACCCTTCAGGGAAGGGACTGTGTAGCCACCTGTAGGGTGGCTTCCCAGGGCTGATATGAGACCCTCTCAATTCCTGCCAATAGCTCATCTGGTCCCTAGCCTTATTGCTAGTAGGAGCCTTCACTGAGCATAGGCTGCCTGGTAAATAGCAGAGAGGGCTTTCCCAGTAAAAAAAAGTTCCATGATTCTAACTCAAAGGGGCCTCCCCAGGATTGGGGATGCACTCCAGGTCTCTTCTACTTAAATGGTCAAAGAAATGCTCTCCCCCATTGCATCAGCTCCATCATTTTAAGTAAAAACAAGACCTTATGAATTGTTTGACTGAGGACATATTCCTTGGCTAGCTGCCAGCTCTGAACAGGCCTGTCTCTCTCCCTTTAAAATGCAAATAGATGAGGGGCTACCAGTCTCTTGTTAGTCAATTACCTCTCCCTTTATTCTAGGATGATAGGGGCTGACCCAATATTTCTCTCACCAATAGTCTGACCCTTCCTGTTTGTTTTCCAGAACAAAGTCTTTAAGGATGTTTGGTATCTCGAATAAAGTAAAATTTTGAGATTTAGTTTCCAGTTTGGGCTCCTTTTGGCTCCCTTTTGTGGCCACGCTGTTCTTTCCAACTGGTGACAGAAAATATGTGGTTCCTGCCAACAAGACCCAGAGGTAACTGTCTCTCTGTCTATGATGGGTAATCTTATAATGGGTGTTTATTCAGTTTTGAAAGAAACTGCGATTTTTCTTAAAGTGGTTGTACAGTTTTACATTCCCACCAGCATTTTGTGAGGGTTCCAGTTATTTCACATCCTGGACAACACTTGGTATGCTCAGGCTTCTTAAATTTTAGCTATTGGATTTGATGTGTTGTGATTTTAATTTGTAGTTTCCTAAAGACTAAAGGTTTTGTGTGTATTTTTTAGGTGATTATTTGATATCAATACACTATGTTTTTGTTAAAGTGATTGAATATTTTACCTATTTTTTTGTTATTTTTGAGTTCTGCAAGCTCTTATATTTTGCATACAAGTCATTTAACAGATATATGATTTTCAAAACTTTTCTCTGAGTCTGTGGCTTATTTTTTAATTCTCTTCATGGTGTCTTTTGAATAACAATTTCTTCATTATGATGAAGTCCCATTTTATTTATTTAGAAATTGTGGTTTTGCTGCCATGGCTAATAAATCTTTGCCTAAATTAGAAACATGAAGGCTTTTTCATAAGTTTTCTTATGGACCTTTTGGAGTTTACATTTCCCGTTCCTGTCTGTTATCAATATGTGTTTATTTGAATACTATTTATTGGAAAGCCCATACCTTCGCCACTGAATTGTCATAGCATATCTGGAGAAAATCTATTAACCATATGTATGGGCTATTTCTGGTCTCTGTATTGTGCTTCACAGATTGACTTGGCTGTTTAGTAGTCAAAGCCTCATGGTCTTGAGTACTGGAGATTTAAATTTTGTCTTGATATCAGGTGGTTTACTCTTCTAAATCTATTCTTTTACTTCAAACTTTTGTGGCTATTCTAAGTTATTTTCATTTCCATATGAATTTTAAAATCTACTCCTTAGTTTTGGAAAAACTTGCTGGGATCTTGGGATTACACTGTATCTATAAATCAATTTTGGTAGAACCTTACCAATACTGTGTTTTGGTGTCCATTTACACAGGCTCCCTCTCCATTAATTTACTTTTCCTTTCAATTAGGAAGGTTATTAAAATGTTATTAAAATAAAAGATGAATAAGATCAGTTTACTGATCTTATTCATCTTTCAGATTCACAGATATATTTATTTTATATTTTTGATGCAATTGTAAATAGTATTTTTATTTTGATATCATTTCCTTGAAGTATACTGCAATGCAATTTCGTGTTTTTTATTTTTATTTTGGAATAATTATTGATTCACAGGTGTTTGCAAAGATAGTATACTGTGATGTCCCATATACCCTTTACCCTGTTTCCACTAATAGTAACTTCAAATGTGACTATAGTGTAATATCAAAGCAAGGAAATTGAAATTGGAACAATGTGCACACAGTTCTTTTTTCTTTT
Source organism: Cabassous unicinctus (assembly GCA_029593785.1). NCBI lineage: Eukaryota > Metazoa > Chordata > Mammalia > Cingulata > Chlamyphoridae > Cabassous > Cabassous unicinctus. The sequence continues at coordinate 4,498 of JAQZBX010034102.1, forward strand.
CCATTTTTTTTCACAGGTGTCAGTTTGTCTAACCACTATGACATCAAGGTACAGAATTATTCAGTCTGTGCATCTTACCCACTTCCCATAGATCCCCACCCAAATCTTCATAATTCCTAACATCTGGCAAACACTGATTTGTTTTCCATCTCTAAAATTTTGTCATTTGGAGAAAGTTATATAAATGAAATCGCCCAATATGTGACTTTTTTAAGGTTGGCTTTTTCACTTGGCATAGCATCCTGAGATCCACACACGGTTTTGTGTGTATCAATAGTTTGTAGCTTTTTTGTTTCCTCCTATTTCATGGTAGAGAAGGACAACAATTTGTTTAAAAGCTTAACTATTATAGGACATTTGGGTTGTTTCCATTTGGGGTTTATTACAAATAAAGCTGAAATAAACATCCATGTTTATGTATGGACATAAATTTTTATTTCTGTCAAAAATAACCAGGAGGGCAATTGTTGCATCTTATGATAGCTGCATTTTGAGTATAGTTTTCTGGGGTTTGTTTTGTTTTGCATTTAAGAAATTCTTTTCCAGAGTAGCTGTACCATTTACATTCCCATCAACAATGTAGAAGGGATCCTGTCAGGGCATCTCCTAAGGCATTTGATATTATCACAATTCATTATTTTATCTCTTCTAATAGGTGTGTAGTGATATCCCATTGTGGTTTGACTTTGCATTTTCCTAATGGCCAGTAGCCTAATGCCTAATAAATGAAGCCTATTTTCCCACCCAGGAAATCATGGCCTAACCCAATATAGGTCCAAGCACAGAGAACATACTTGAGTGCCATTTCTGAAATTTTTGGCCTGTCCTTTTTCCAGGATTACAGCTCCTTTTCCAGGCAGAATGTCTCATGTATATATTTTTTACATGTTTCACATGTTCTGATGTAAAATGAAAATGTTTTCCAGCGGCAAGAATTCTCTTGTTAGGCCTGAATGGAGTCTTGTAATTACAGGTGCTTCTGACCTCAGTGGATCCTGGTCTTTGCTTTTCATCCATTGAATTTTACTGTTACACATGCATGTGCCCACACACACACATATGCTTGTAGAGGAAAATATTTTTTTTAAAAAAGAAAAAGACTAAACCACTTTGGCAACTTTTCAAATCACGCTTCTGCTATTAGATCATGGTAGGATAATTTTAGATAAAATGAGAGGAGTAAACTTATTTCTGTGATCCATTTTATTTGCAACAACTATACTTACATAAATGCATGGTTGAAAAATGATAAAACATGGTACAAGGAAAAAATCTAGTGAGCATCATAGAATGTTCTCCAGAGGGCAGCCACCATAGAGGTTGCTGTGGAGGTTGGAGGTCCAGGGATTGCATTTGCCTTCAATCACAGATTCTCTGATTTCAGAGTGGATTTCAATTGTTTAAAGAGCAACTGTCATTTCTCTTAACTAGGAAGTTCAAAGACAATGACTCATCTTTCTTATGTTTTAAAGATACATAGATTAAATAATTGATACATAAAACATGTAAGGAATTTCCATATGTCCCACTCCCTAACCCCCCCGCACTTTCCCACATTATCAGCATCTTTCATTAGTGTGGCACATTTGTTACAATTGATGAAAACTTATTGCAGCATTGCCATGAAGTGTACATTATAGTTTAAACACTCTCCTGTACAATTTTGTAAGTTATGACAAGATATATAATGGCTTATATCTGTCTTTTCAACATCATTCAGGACAATTCCAAAGTCTCAAAAAAAAAACCCATATTATACCTATTTTTCCCTTTCCCTCAACTCAGAACATCTGGTGGCCACTGTCTCCACATCAATGATACAAGTTCTTCCATTGCTAGAATAACAATAAGTCTATAGTGGAATAAAAGCAAGCCTACTATAGTCCATTGTTCATTCCCCAGTCCTGAGGATTCTGGGATGGTGATGCCATCTGCAACTCTAATTGGGAGGGGGCTTAAATCCCATGGGTTAGATTGATGGGACTATCTTGCTTGAAGTTGTAGACTCTCTCTGTTCATTGATATGGTGGTTGTCCATCCTCATTTCCTTGTTAGTTGTCCTGGGTGAGTCCAAAGAACTCAAGAGTAGGTGTTGGAACTCTTGAGATTCAGGGCCTGACTGTCACATGGGAAGCCCAGAAATGACTCATTTTTTCCTTTCTTGACAGACAAAGAAACACACAGAGAGTTTCAGTAATCACCACCATGCCAAAATGCTCAATGTGAGGCAGAACTGGGCCCATGTAAGGGCTCCTTGCATTCGCCTACTCGTCTTAGACATAAAATATGCTTTTTGTATGTGTGTGGAAACAAGATTCTAGGGGGAGAATTGATACAAGTAAAAAGCTTCATTTTAAACTATGCTTATGTGGCAGTATATAAGCAAGGTTCCTTGCTCCAAAAGGTATTAGGAAAGCACATGAAACTTTTTGAAAAACAGAGAAATGAAATCATGCACATTGTTAATTTTAAATTAATTTGCTTCAGATTTTTGCTGAATGTGAATGTGTGAAGGTATTTCTAAGAATAAGTGAACCAGGCTTTCTAAATACTAGATTCCATGGTGAAATGAGTTGTATCTTTGCATCTACAGAATTGTCTCCTCTACAATGCCAGCTTCATCACAATTACTGAACAAAACACATTGTCTACAAGCAATTTGCTGAAAATAAATTTGTAAAAATTAAATTTCCAAAATACAACCAGCTTTCACATTCACCAACATCACTGATAACACTTATTTTTTGTAAATCATAAGTGAATTTTGAGGCAATTCATATTTGGGTTGAATTGCTTTCAATGCCATTAAGGATAACTTGAAGTATTAGTTGAGTAGTTTCAATTTTCTTAAAAGGACCTATTAAAATGATTGTTACTTCTTAACTCTCAGACTGGTTCAGTGGTCTAATGAATATAATATTAATATTTATCTAGAAATGCATAGTTTGTTGCTTGTGTCCCAAATTTAATTACACACTGAAGTAGGAAATGATATAAAAATCACAAAAAAATCCTCAGGAACAAAAACAAAATCAAAATCAAATCAACACAGTCTGACAGATTATCTGATGAGAAAACCTTGCTAAGATCATACTTCTTAATATCTGAGAGGAAAGAGTCACCATTCTAGAGAAATGTATATGAAAATTTCTATCAGTTAATGAAGCCAAGAGACTTTGATAAGAGACACTTAGGGAGTATTCAAAGAATATGGATTGAAAGGCAAAGGAAGAGTCTTAATAGGGATATGCAGTGAAAAGTGTATGAAGTCAAAATTAAAATTTGCTCCTGCTGTAAGGCCTCTCCATTCTAATTTCTATGAGAAGATCACTGGCAAATGTTTTTCCATGTGCAAACTTACTGAAATGTTCTAAGTACTTAATATATGTGCATGTGGTATCTATATCTATATATTGATTTATATAGGAGCTTGGTCCCCAGTCTTCTTCCATATCTCAATTTTCAAGAGAACAAATATATAATGGGAAAAATTCACCAGCTATTATAGTAACTGTGTGCCTTTTTAATAAATTTGTATTACTTGTAACATTTGCTGTGTTCAATTACCCATCTTCCCCATCATAGTTTTTGGAATACAGTTCACTTTGGTGATTCTGCTGCTCCACGTAGTGTCCACTGGGGTGCTTGATGGACATCAGGTGGTGTCAGGTCAGGATTCACAAGCCCTGATGGCTTCCCTCACAGGTCTGATACCTTAGAAGGAATAACTGGAAGGCTGGGTTCTCTTGGGACCATCAACTAGGCACCCACTTAGGGCCCCAGCTGCAGAGTGGTCAGTCTTTTATAAGGTGGCTCATGCATCAAAAAGTGTGCAAACTAAGAGCAAAAGTAGCCCGCACTAGACATCGCTGTTGGATAAGAATTGCTCCAATAAGCACAATTCCCAGGGAGGTAGGGGACTGGGACTTTGATATGCAGGGGTGCCCCAGGAAAGGGGCTGTGTGGCTCCCTTTAGGATGGCTACATAGGCCTGACAAACCAGGATCTGTGACTGACATGAGAACTCCTCAGGTACTGCCAATAGCTCTACCTGGTCCTTAGCCTGGCTGAGAGAAGGGGCCTTGGTTAAGGGGTGGGGTTTTCCTGTAAAAAAACTTCCTTGACTGTGTCAACAGGGTCTTCCTTGGGGATGAACTCTGGTCTAGTTTATCTGAAAGCTCAAAGAAATGCTCTCCAAGTTGCATCTTTTCAACTTTTTAAATAAATTTGGGCCTCATGAATAACTGCCAATGGGCATCTGCCTTGGAGGTTAGGCTAGCTGTGGTTGGGTGAGTCTCTCTACTTTTTTATGTAAATAGAGGAAGGCTTTGATAGTTTCCTGTTACTGTTTGTCTCTTTTTTTCCAATGGGATGAAAGGGGCTACTCAGGCCCCCATATAACTCTGTAATCCTTTCTCCTGTCTTTTTATCCTACTTGTTGAATATTGTAATTTTTTCCAGTTTTTGGTGACCAAGAACAAATCTTCAATATTTCTGTACAGGACTTTGTGTGAAAATACTTTCAATTCACTTGAGTTAAATAGGTAGAAATGAGGTTACAGGGTCCTTTGGTAAGTTTATAAGAAACTGACACTGTCTTCCAGTGAGGCTGTATTTTGCTTTGCATTCATGTGGGCATTGTTCTGCATTCTTGCCACTATTTGGTATTCTCTTTCTTTTAATTAGTCTCATAAGTGTGTAATGCTATTTTGCCATCACCCACTGCTTCTCTAAGGCCAGAATAATACTTGTTTTCCCACCGTTCTATTCCCAGACCCAGTACATTGCCTGAAGCAGTGGAATTCTTTAATAATAAAATTTTGGATTGTGTATAGTCTCATGAAGCACATAGACATTCAGATTTCTAAGATTTCTTTCTATTGAGTTCCTGTCATGGTTGCCATTACCTCAAAAAGATAATATAAAAAATGCTAATCTCTCATTCTGGTTGCCTCCTGTTTATTTTCTTTTATTCACTGTCTTATGTAAAGCTGAAAGAATATTGTAGTGTTGTGGTAGATAGAATGAAAACCCAAATGGCACTCTGAGGGCTGGATGAACAAAATTTTATTATGTGTGTGCTAAAAGAAGAGTCAAATCTCCAAAAAATCTGAGCACCTTGTCTTGGTTTTCATAAGTATATATAGGAACTCTAAGTGGGCAAATTCCTAAGCAAGCAGGCAGGCAGGGGTTACAAAAGAAAAGGAGCAAGGTTAGCTTATCTTCCTAAAGCAGAGGGCTACTAGGGAGGAATATAGTCATTATCTGTTTAGAGTTTTAAATTCCAGTTGAAAGGGGCAGGCAGGGAGTGCTTATCTTCCTAAGGATGTGGATTGCAGAAAGAAAAGGGAGGAAGGGAGAAGGGGACCTAAGGGAGCTTATTTTACTATTTTACCGAAGCAATGGGTTTTTGCTGAGGGGGGTTAGGGCTCCAGCACTTCCTTTAATATTCTCCCCTTTGATGTGCTTATAATTCTTTGTGGGGCATCATCTGCTAGCATGTGGGTTATTCTATAGTCTCCAAGGGCTGATAGTTAACACGAGGCATTACTTGGTGTTTTAAGGTTTTTAAGTGGGAAGTGATGTATTGTGATAGGTACTGTAGAATGCATGGCCTGAAAGTTAAGAGGAAGAAGACTGAAGCTATTACTGGCATGAATGGCAAAATCCAGGAAAGGAGATACTAGAAGTAGTTTCCATTGGCACATGCTTGATATACAGGGTTTAAGCAGTCTTTGGCTCATTCATTTTGTAGGGCTACCTTGTCCCTAACTATCCCCAAGGAATTTGCATAGAAACAGCATTCTTCTCCCAGGGCCTGGCAGATCCCCCCTGAACCTATGGTGAGCAAGTCTAATCCTCACCTGTTTTGCAAAACTACTTTTGCCAATGAGTCTATCTGGTCTTGCAACCCATTGAGAGCCCCCAATATTTCTTTGAGGCCATTTGATGTTTCCCATGCTAGGGTTTGTAAACCTTACTGACCAACAGTGAGTGAGGTCCTGCTACTGCTGCATTCCCAAATACTCCTAGTCCTAAGAGTATTGGAATTGCCTGTATTGCTCATTTGGCTTGGGTGAGCTCTCCAGGCAATTCTTCTCCATATACTTAGAGTAATAGTACTGGCCAAGCCAGGTAACAGATGCCCTGGCCATCCTGGGGTAGGCATTGGTAGGCATGGGTGCCACAGACCCAGATGGTGGAGTTTGCAGTGCATCAGTCAGGCTCATTGAGTGGGTGAGTGGTGTTACAATTAGCCTTTCCAAGAGGGAGGATGGTTGAAGGAGACCTGGTAGTTATGTTTTTACAGTTAGCCAGTTTTCCTGGGGGTACAGTTATGTGGACTGGGAAAGGCCTGGTTCCCCCTGCAGTGCTGCCATGAGTCAGGAGGGTTATGTTCCATGGGACAGGTACAGGGAAGATGGTTAGACTTGAGGAAGTGCATAGCCAGCAGGATGCAGCGATGTCTGGCCAGGATTCATCTAGGACTTGGTGGAAATTTTGAACCTAGTTCAAAAGGACATTGCATAGTAAGCAGTGTTTCTGGCCTCCAAGTATTGCTGCCTTGTGTATTTTATTTAGTGTACAGTACTATAGGTGCATACTCTGGTCATTTTTCAAGCCATGTTTTAACGTATCTGTTTTCTACTTTATGTGAGCAAGGTTTGCTGTTCAAGGTGTAAATACTAAATGGGAATAAAACTGGCATGGGTACTCTCTTTTTTTTTTTGGTTTGGCTCTTTCAAAGATAATGGCCCATCAATGAGCATTTTTAACACACTCCATAGTCTTTTTCTGTGGTCTTAGGTCTTTATTTTCTTTCCTGGGGCTGGGGGGTGGCCTGTCAAGGGGGGAACTGCCCTTTAAATTTTAAGTGACATACAGAAAAACACAAAAAGTTGATGGGTTGTGTTGTGCTTTGTATTGAATGCTGTCTTGCCATCTCCTCCCTTGTCCTCCGGTATTTTCTGAAGCTGCGTATGAGATCTGCATCAGCCTATCACTTTAGCTAGCGACAGGGGCAAATTAATTTGCTTTGTACATTTTCTTTTAACTCCTTGTTTCCTATCTCTGGAGGCACCACATGCTGGTGCTGTGTCTTTATGAATGTTTTAACCGTTTTCATGGTGAAAGAATTTTATATTTATGCAGTTGTACAATTTTATGTTTTTCTGCAAGAAAAAGTGTAATGTATGAAATAAACCCAAGTCATTTGTTTGCAAATAAATCTTTATTTTGAACTTTATAAAAACAATGCAGTACCCTATAGAATGGCATTAAATGTTGTCTAAAGTGCAAAATCCACGTGCTAACATATGTAATAATTGCCAGGAGTTGAGTGCTCTTGTTGATCTTGTATTCAGTCAGGTTAAAACAATGGACAATAAAAGAATGAACACCCAAAAAGACATTGCAGGGGGCTGTTCTAACTTTGGCTTTTAGCATCTGAGAAGCTTTACTGATATTTTTCACCAGGGTTTTCTCTGGGGGTTGGGTGACTGGGATCAGTTAGACGAGTATGAGGTCCCCTGGGTCTGGCCCCAATGTGCTGTATGTTCTGATTCCTAGTTTTCATTCTGTTTGGGCCTTTAAAAATGTATTTTCTGATCCAGTGGCTATGTTTAATAATGTAGTTTTATGGGGTCACAGGTTTCTATGCCACACCCTACCGGGCTGGGGCTTTTCTATAGGAGATAAAGAGAAGTATGTGGGACCACCTTCCAGGGAGCAGTGGCAACTACCAGCAAGCTCCAAAAGTGGCAGAATCCTCCACTCTTGTGGGGGTTTCAGCAAAGATATTTGTCATACTTCCCATAGTTGTGGTCCCTACACCATCTCCTGGGGGCTGGTATGGGATCTTGGGTGTATAGGGCAACTAGCAAGGTGTAAGGAGCATGATCTTGGATTGCTCTGCAAAGCAATATTAAATATTAAATATTAAATGTCAAATATTAAAGGCTGAAGTTGCACCTGCTGAGGACAGGACTGATGTGTTCAGCAGTGATTATTTGCCCCAGCTTTGACGAACTTGCAGCTGCTATAGATTTGGAGGGCAGGTATTGGTTCCTAGGGAGGGGGCAAGGAAGGAAAGGATAAGCAAGTCAAAGCACAAAAGCATTCTATTATACACTGCTAAGCAATTGCAATTAGGGATCTATTCACTATAGTCCATTCTGCAGGGGGGCCACAGCAGTGAGTCCAACTCCAAATACCAAGGTGAGTAGGCCATATAAGCACAGGATCCACCAGGAGCAGGGTTCCAGTCAGCTGGTGTTTGATGAGGTTGGTGCTTGGGGATTCCGGGCAACTTGCACCCTCAAGGGGTGGCTGGATATGGGTTGGGCTCCCCAGCTGTCCTGCTCTTTATTGGGGTGTGCCTTCTTGACCCTGGAGTGATGGATCCAAGGAATGATGCCTGTAACTTTAAGAGCAGAGGAGTTACAAGGATCACAGTATGTGGACCTGTCCAGGAAGGATGAAGGGGTTCTTTTTTCCAGTCTTTGACCCAGACTATGTTCCCTGGCCAGTGGGTGTGCACTGGGTGTCCCAGGTGGATGAGGTTCCAGGACAAGACAGTTTTATGTATTTCAGCTAGAGATTTCTCCAGCTGCAGGAGAGTGGAATCTTGGCTAGCCTCCCCAAGAAGTTTGAGGTTTCCTTTGAAGGCCTGGATAATTGGGGGTGGCTGTCCAAATAGAATTTCAAAGAGTGATTACCCTCTGGCTCCTAGGGTACACTTAACTTGGAAAAGGGTTAAGAGAAGTAAGTCTACCCAGGGGAGATCAGTTTCTTGGCAGAATTTGGCTAAAGTGGATTTGAGGGTTCAATTCATGCGTTCAACTTTCCCTGAACTCTGGGGCCTGTAAGCGAGTTTCCACTTGATTCCTAACATTTTTGCTATTTCTTGGACTACAGCAGCCATGAAGTCTGGGCCATTGTCACTTCCAATAGACAGTGGCAGCCTGTGTTGGGGAATGATTTCTGTAAGTAAAGCCTTAGTCACTTCTCGTTCCTTTTCGGTGCATGTCGGGAAAACTTCGACCCAACCTGAAAAGGTGCATATTATAATCAAAAGATATTTGTACTCCCAACTTGATTTCACTTCTGTGAAGTCTACTGTGAGATCTTCAAAGGGGCCCATCCCTGCATGCTGGGCACCTGCTGGAGCATGGGGGACCTGCAAAGAGTTGTTTTTGGCAAAAACTTGGCACTGGCTGCTGATGTTGGCACAGAGAGAAGCTAGCCAGGCTATGTGGTAGTATCTCCTGAGCAAGACTTCTAGCGCAGTGTTCCCCAGGTAGGTAGGTTGGTGGTATTGCAGGATGAGGGAATGAGTGGCTCTTTTTGGGACAAAAATCCAGTCATCCAGGAGCAACCAAGTTCCTTCTGGGGTTTGATTTCCCCCTTCTCCCCTGGCCCATTCCAGTTCTTCCCAGGTATAGCTTAGTTGATTGGTTTCTTGTCCTAAGAGGGACAGCTGCAGTGTCGATTCTGGGATTCATATTCTATGGGTTCCTTCAGCCACTTGCTGAGCTGCTTTGTTGGCTATCCTGTTTCCTTGAGTGACTATATCCATTCCTTTCTGATGTGCCCAGCAGTGGATGATGGTGACTTTTGTCTGGTTTCCAGATTGCTTCTTACAGTTGGAGGATTTCTTCTGTTTGTTTTTTTATTTCCTTTCCCCATGCAGTTAGGAGACCTCTTTCTTTATAAATTGCCCTGTGGATATGGATGGCAGTGAATGCATACTTAGAGTCAGTGTAAATGTTTACTGCTTGCCCAGTGACTAGGTGTGGGGCTCGGACGAGTGCCCAGAGTTGTGCTCATTCTGGGGACCATCCCTGGGGTAGAGATCCCACTTCCATAACCTGTTAGGTAGTGGTGACTACATATCCAGCAAGCTTTTCCCCATTTTTAAAGAAACTGCTCCCATCTGTAAATAGTGTTTGATCTGGGAAGGGAGTAGTTTGTCTTGGAGGTCGGGGTGACTGGCATAAACTTCCTTGGTCACTTCAACACAATCATTCTCAGGAGCCCCTTCCTCATCTGGCAAAAGATGGCATGGTTTAAACTGTGCAGTGTTTCTATTGTCACTCTGGTGTTTTCACAGAGTAAACCTTGGTAATGTGTGAGACGGGGATTCAAAATCCACTGATGCCCATGTGAGGTCATTAGGGCAGTAAATGCATGTGGCAACATAACATGAATAGCCTGTCCGAGGGTTAATTTGTGGGCTTCTTTGATGAGGGTTATGGTTGCTGCTTTCAGACAGGGCAGCCACTGTGCAGCCACAGGGTCCAGCTGCTTGGAGAGGTAAGCAATGAGTCTTTGCCAGGAGCCAACTGCTTGTGTGAGAACCCCAATGCTGCTTTGTTCTTTTCATGCATGAACGGGTTAAAGTTTAGAGTTATATCCACGAGCTCCAAGGCAGGGGATTGGCCGAGTTGTCTTTTGATGTTTTGAAAGGCCCACTGTTGAGCTTCTCCCCAGGAAAGAGACTCTTTTTCTGGATCCATCAGAACTTCCTAAATTGGTTTGGCCATGGCTGCAAACCTGGGAATCCAGATGTGGCAGAAACCTGAGCCCTGAGGAACTCATGAACTTTACTTTTTGTGGTAGGGGTAGAGATGGTGCAAATCACTTTCTTTCATTCATGTCTGAGTGTCTGGTGCCCTTGTGTGATGCTGAACCCCACATACTTGAACTGCTGTTTATAGATCTGGGCCTTTCTCCAAGACACTTTGTACCCAGTCTGTGTTAGAAGCTGTAGGAGAGTCTGGGTCCCTCACCAGCAACCATCTTCCATCTCACTAGGAAGTAGGAAATCATCTACATATTGCAAGGGGGCACACCTGCAGTCCTCTCAAGGGTAGGTGGTCAGATCTGCTGCCAAGTCTTCCCCAAAAATGGTAGGGGAGTTTTTTGAAGCTTTGCAGGAGCTGGGTCCAGATTAGCTGAGTTTTCTGCTGGGTTTTGGGATCTTCTCACACAAAGCCAAATAGAGGCTGGCTCAGGGGGGCCAACTGCAGGCAGAAAAAGGCATCTTTCAGGTCCAGGCAGTTGAACCAGGTGGCTTCAAGTGTCACCTGTCCTAGTAAAGTGTATGGGTTGGGAACAACTTGATGTAAGGTGAACAACATAATGGCTCGTAAACCTTGCACTGTTCGATATGTGGTCCCATCTGGCTTCTTTATTGGTAATAATGGGGTGTTTCAGGGTGACTGGCATTGATGAGGTGATATATGTGTTTGACCATGACCAATTGCACTTTGTGGGTGATTGGATACTGCCTCTGCTGGACTGTGACCACTCCAGGCTCCTGGTCAGTGATAATGTGTGCATGGTTCTGTTCCATTCCTGTTGGAGTTTTTTCCACCCAAACCTGGGGGAAAAGTTCCAGCAGTTTTTGCAGATTCTGTCCTGAACTTTCTTCTGCATGAAGTTTCCATTCTTTGCTTTGAGGTACAGTGATGAAGAGAGTGAGGCTGGTCCTGTTGGAGAAGATGCTGAGAGTCAGAGCATAAAGGGTTAAGCATTCAAAAAGCATGCTTGCTGGCAAAGAAACATTAGTAAATGTCTCCAAGGTCTCTGCATATTGCAGACGTCAGTAGGAGGAAGCAGTGTGGAATGAACCCACCACTAAGAAGTTATTGTATAAATTCCTAAGAAAAACTCTCTAGAAATACAGGAACTGGCAGCTCTCCTACATGCCAAGCAGAGGAACTAGTGAAGGACGCCCTAATTTTGTTATCAGCTTTGTAGTATAAAAAGCAGCTTCAGCCTAAATAAACTTACCTGCATTCCTCATGGAGTGAGGTCCCCTGATCCCAATCTTTCTTTGGATCGTTCCCAGCACTGTCTACCTCCACGTTGAATTACAACATGGTCCTGAGGCTTAAGCTTGCTACCCCTTCAGGTTTGAAGGTAATCTGGGCACCCAGTTTGGTTGAGGTCCCTACCAGGTAGGGGAACTGGGCATTCAGGTAGGTACAGAAATTCATGAGTCACTTCATGGACACCAAGCTGGCAAGTTCTTGACTGGCAAAAAGGCCATTGGGTGATTGGTCCCCAGCCACACCTATGATATTAACAGTTTTTCCACTAAAGGGGGTGATGGGGGTTGTGACTGCAGAATATTCAGCACTAGAGTACACCAAAAAAGTCATTGACTGGTCCCCGACTTGCAGTTTGACCATGGGCTCATGGGGACCAAGTTCCAGTGAGCCCAGTCACCCTTTTTCAGGGTTGAGCCCTGCCATACTGATCAGATGGTCTTGGGGCTCAGGTCAGTATTTCCCTTTAGGGATGTTCCCTCTATGTGCCTGAGTTTTTTGGGGGCACTCATTTTTCCAGTGTCCACTTTCTTTGTAGTAGGCACATTGGTCTCTGATCAGGGGTACTTTTCTTCTGCTTGTCCCCCCTTTTTAAGGTGGTCCTTCTCCTCTGGAGTAGTCAGGATTTCCCAAGGCTGCTGCCAGTAGGGAGGCTAAATGTTTTATTCAGTTCTCGGCTTCTTGTTTGGCAGCTTCATCTCAATTGATGAATACTTTGTTGGTGACTTCCAGGAGTTGAGAGATATTCATCCTTGTGAACCCTTCAAATTTTTAGAAGTTTCTTTTAATGCCCGTTGCTGCCTGTGTAACAAAGGTGGTGTTCACCATCCCCTGGTTTTCCGGAGCTTCTTGGTCAAAAAGGGTGTAGATTCTGAAGGCCTTGCAAAGTTGTTCATAGAAATTTTTGGGAAACTCATTGGGCTTTTGAGTAACTAAAGTCATCTTTGTCATGTTTGTGGGTCATTGTGCCATTTCTCTGACCCCTTGAAGGAGAACTTTCTGATACTGCTGGAGTGCAGCCCATCCCTGATCAGTGTTGAAGTCCCATTTCAATTGAGTTTCTGGTGCCACTTCTCATGCCCAATCTTCCAGGTTTAAGACACCAGTAAGGGCCTGCTCCTGCAGCCACTTTTGGGCTTTCATCAGAATCCATCGTCTCTCCTCCATATTAAACAAAGTCAGGAGGAGTTGGTGGCAATCATCCCAAGTAGGACAATGGATTTTGAAAATGGATTCCATGAGATCAATAAGGGCCTGGGGCTTTTCCATGTAGTAGGGGGTGTGGTGTTTCCAGTTTAAAAGGTCTGTAGTTGTGAAGGGCTGGTAGTATAATACAGGCCTCCCAGGTAATATGGTCTCATCCTCACTGATCTGGGCGAGACCTTGTGTTTCATGGAGGGGCATCTGTAATGTGGGTTGTGTTGATAAGAGCCTCCTTGCTATTGGGGTTCCAGGGCTTTTCTTAGAGGAGGTTGAAGTTCTTGGAGGGACTGAAGGTAGGGGTGTTTCTGGAAGATCTGCCTGCACTCCTGGGCTAGAAGGAGAGAACAAAGGCGGGGGTGTTTATGGGAGATCTCCCTGCACTCCTGGGCTAGGAGGAGAGGATAGAATGGCCGTAGCATATAGCAGTGGGGGTGGGGGTGTTGGATCTTCTTCCAAGGACCCCTGATGAGTGACTGGTCTCTGGAGCCCCATTCCCTGTGCAACCAAGACCCTGTTCTGTCCCTTTTTTCCAATGCACAATCAAACCCAAGGGGCTTGAGTCTGGGTTATCTCTAAGTAAGAGTCTATGTAGGGAAACTGATCGCTGTGGCCAGGAGCTCCTGTGAAAACCAGCCACACTGCATGGACCCTGGCTATATCGAGGGTCTCTTCTGAGGGCCAGCCCATGTTAAAAGTAGGCCACTTTACTTCACATAAGGTTTGGATGGTGCCAGGGTTCATTGGATGCCATAATTTCTAGAAAAACTCCTCTTGAAATTCTTGAGCATGCAGTTTAAGATGGTAGGTTTTAAATTTGATGAGCCCATACCCTGCATCGGTGGTGCAAAACAGACAAGGGAAGGGGTTGCCTCTTTCAAGTCCACTCAGATGCCCACCTGTGCACATCTCTCATCAGAACTTTGGCTCATCTTAGCTAAGGTGTCTGGGCAGAGTTCACGTGGGCTAATATGCCATATGATGTAGCAGTGGAAAACAGGTTAAGGCCCACACAGGCTCTGAAGCTTTGGAGTCACAGACTGGACTAACAGAGGTAAGCCTCTGTCATCCTCACTCACACACACAATCCCTCAGAGATTATGCAGTCCCTCCCACAAGGATTACCCTAATCTGGAATCTCAGTACTTGAAATTTCAGGAGGTAATCAGTCTCCCCTTCTGTCCAGAGGTGGGCTTGACTGAAGACTTGGCACCTGGGGCCTTACCTTGCTGGAGTCTTCTGTACTGTTCAGTCTGTCTCCCCACTGAGTCAGGCTGGGGTGTGAGGACATGACCCACAAGGACCACCTCAGAAGGGGTTCCCATTAAGAAGATGGGTGGTGCCCACCTTGTTCACTCAGAGATCACTGTCAGCCATGCCCATCAGCCCCAAGCCATGGGCCTGCTCAGTTGGGCTTTCCCAGTCAGGAAACCAAATGTTGGGGCAGATGGAATGAAAACCCAAGAAGCACTCTGAGGGGTCGATGAACAAAGTTTTATTACTCTTGGGCTCAGAGGAGAGTCAACTGTCCAAAAAATCTAAGTGCTATATCTTGGTTTTCATAAGTTTATACAGGTACTCTAAGCAGACAAATTCTTAAGCAAGCAGGCAAGCAGGGGTTACAAAAGCAAAAGGAGCATGGTTAGCTTATCTTCCTAAAGCAGAGGGCTGTTAGGAAGGAAAAGAGTTATTATCTCTTTAGAGTTGCAAATTCCAGTTGAAAGGGGCAGGTGGGAGTGCTTATGTTCCTAATGATGTGGTTTCCAGGGAGAAAAGGGAGGAAGGGAGAAAGGGACTGAGGGGAGCTTATTTTCCTAAAGCTGTGGGTTTCTGCTGGGGGGTGGGGTGGTTAGGGCCCCAGTACTTCCTTTATCAGTAGCAGGGAACAAACCACTGTGAGGTTGAGAAAAAATGTGCAATTCTATGGAAGTTATGGAATTCTGGGATTCTGATTGAGGGAATAAATGGAAGCAGGAAGCAGATTGTTTCCTTGCATTTCAAAATGCTCATTTCTCAGAAATAAAACCTCAGGTATTCAATTTGGTGAGTTCCTGGTGAGGTTTTTCTGTTTTTTTTAAAAAACATGTAATCAAAATTCTACCTATCCATTCTTCCCATATTCTAGCTCATTTGCTATTGATTGCTTTTTTCCCAGATATTGAGTTTTCTCACTTTCTGTGAAATGCTTCACCCTTGGAGGGACCATCCTTGGCCTCAGGGTACAGTGATCCACAGGGCAGAGGGAGATACTGTCATCATTTTACCTTAGATGGAAAATGCTCATGCTGGATCCCAGGCAGTTGGGGTACATGCTCTGTTGGTGTCATGGTGCAGGGAGTCCCTTTCCTTAATTATATCAAGTACAGTACAATTCCTCATTGTTTCACCCTGTTGTCCCAAGAATCCCCAAACCTTGTATTCAAAGAGAAAATAATCTCTGTGTATCTGCTTCACTATTGAACATATTCAGAATGCATTTCTTGCACAACTTATTTAAGTGATCTCAATGATGTCTTGGAAGGGTAGAAATGTCCCCCAAGTGTTGCCACATGCAGGTCATAAAAGAAGAATGGGTCATTCATAAACTTTCCTAGCCTTGGGGAGGGGGAGAGAGTTACATGTGGTGTCCTAGAGGGAGGGACAAAGTGAGCAGCCTCTGCCAGGACCCTTAGGGTGGCAGAGATCCTCCCCCAATGTCTCCTCCCTCAGGTTCTGGGATCCCACATTCCCTGAGCCCTGTGAGCCACCTGATCTTGCAGTTCCTGCTACAGGCAGTTTTCCAAATGTTTATTGGCCCCTGCATGTTTCTTTTTCTTCATGTATTCTCTTCATTCTCTGTTGGGTCACTTGTGATTTTCATATTGAGTTTAGGTATTTTGAAAATTAATGCTTTATTGGTTTATTTGTTATATTTTCTCCCAGTCCGATATTGCCCTTTATTTTCTAGTTGTTGCTGGTGTACAGCAATAATGTTGATTTTATTTGTCAAGCCTGTGACCAGAGACTTGCTGTGTTCTCTTACTGATTATAATATTTGTAGATTGTGGTGGATTTTCCATTCATGTAATAACAGCATCCATGAATATCTAACATTTTCATTTCATTCTAGTTGCCTTATTGTCCTGACTGCTCTTCCACTACAAGGTAGAATAGTAGTGGTGAGATCAGGCTTCTTTGTCTGGTTCTGATTCCAGGGGAAAAGCTGATCTCCCAAATCCTATGTTAAGTATTGTCATTTCCATAGGTTCATGTTAGACAAGCTTAATCTGTTTAAGGAAATTCCCTTCTTACTCTGTGTTAAGATTTTTTTTTTACTTTTTAAAATTTCATATAATTAACTATTATATTTATTTTAGAGAAGTTTTAGATTTCACAACAGATAAATTGAAAGTATATAGGATCGCCGTATACCCCAACTCCTCCCCCTCACTTTTTACTTTTTATTTTCCATTTCCAAACCTTTCCAATCAATCTAAATAGAAATTGTGTACAAATTAAGCATTAGCTCCCTATTCCCTGACACAATCAATATATCCCCTGGTAGCTTATATTCTGCATTCTATCTCTATAAATTTACATTTTATATTTAGTTCAAATATTGAGGTCATTCAATATTTGTCTTTTTGAGCCTAGCTTATTTCATTCAGCATAATGTCCTCAAGATTCATCCATGTTGTCTCTTTCATCAGAACTTCTTCTTTTTCACACCTGAATAATATTCCACCCTCACTCCACCTCTTGCCAAGGGTATTGAGGTATATGGGAGCTCACCCTGGGACTGTGATTGGTTTAACTTTTGCAACCTGCCTGTCATTTTTTAGTGGATAACTAAATAATAATTTTATTTTTGTAAAATTAAAAACAGTAGACAAGCATTTATATAATTAAAGTTCCAAAGCAGAGCAATACAAATAAATAAATTATTGCAGTTTTAAAAGAGAAGTGTAACAGCCAAATGATGTCTATATAAGTTTTGGAACCAACTTGGTTTTTACCACAGAAATTCCATTTCCTTTTTCTAAATGTCTTAGCACAATTCTGTAAAATAAATTTCTAACAGCAAAGAGATATTAATTTCAATGACCATAATATATGGATTCAGATTTAAAGCAGCAAGGTCAACACTGACCCACAAATACACATAATAAATGTAAGAATCGCATTCTCTGAAGTCACTTGTGAACACTTTTAAAACTGCCTCTTTTTGGAGGTAGTGCGATGAAAATAAACTTTCTGAATACGAAAGAAGCAAGAAATACACTTTTACTAGAATTTCTTTTGCTTTATGTGCAGTTGGAGGAAGTTGGGGAGATGGGTGGAGGAGGAGGCAGAGAACACAATTCATTTCCTTGATTTCTTTTGTTTCACTTTGGTAAGTTAATAACTGTGGGATAATTTAATATTCTAGAATGCATTAGTAATCTGACACTTAAGAGAGTGTGTAGTAAAACTAAGTGTTTAAAAAAACCACACAAGCTAGAGACTTGCTATGATATGTTTCCTATCAAGGTAACCATAGCCAAAAGTTGCCTAATAGGTTAGATGTTACTATAAGGGCAATTACAAAAGGATGAAGTCAAAATGAAAACACTGAGATATGTGAGAGATTCTTGTTATTCCAAACACAGCATTATAGCTCTCCTCTCATCCAAGACACTTTTATATATTGTGTTTTCCAAGCTGCTAAGCAAGAGACCCATTACCTTAGTATCCTGATAAATTCTCTCTACTCACTCCCACAAAATTTAGCTTGGAAAGAAAAATGTGTTGATCATTTTATCACAGGGATTTCTCCCACAAATTTCCTCAAATCTTTATTCCCACCAACCTGAAGTTAAAAATGCAATTAAACACTGAAATGAAAACCAATTTTCTTGGTTTTACAGTGACATCTGAAGAAAAGAGATTTAAAAATAATTTGTAGAATACTAAATATCATAAGTTCTTAAAATATTCAAATATCTGACTGTAGCCTAAAATAACATCTCTCAGTAAACTAACTGGCATTTGTCAGACAAAGTAACACTAAAACAACTTCATACTTTTAGCTGTTTGGTTTTCATGTGCAGGTAACCTAGTTTCATGGTCACTAAACTGAACCTCCCAACAATAAGCCTAACAAATAATTTATTCTTGAAAAAGGCTGACTTCAGTTTAGAGCATATACATTTTGTATTACATCTTAAAACAATAATAACAAAAGCATATTTCTTCCAAAACACCATAACAGAATAAAAACTGGTAAACATTAACACACAAATATATTCAAAAAATTACTTAAGAAAATCACTTGCAAACATTGGCTGATAATCCTCAAGAGTGTAAACACCAAGGTAAAGAAAAGAGAAATAAAAAGGAAAGGACTTTGAACAATTTTCAGTGGCAAAGCATATGGTAAAATGAAAAAACAGAAATGTTAATTTTTCATGATGTCAACAAAAAAATAGATTTTATTTGGCATGAATTTGATATTTTAAAGATAATTTACAGATCACAGATACAGATGCTCCAAAAAAGTTCCCTCTCTTTTCTTGTTTTAGGACACCTCTTGCCCCTGATATCACAAGAATCCAGTCTTGTGAATACCAGACTTAGAGAGGTGTGGGGGCCACTGCAATAGTGAACAGAAAGCCACAGTTTCCATTATAATTTTTTTTAATCTCTCAAAATATTTAAAACTCAGTTTGGAAAACAATCAAGTCTTCCTTCAATTTTCTCATATATAGCAACCATACTCACTTTAAAAATACACTCTCTGCAGCTTTCTCATATATATTTACAAATATATATATACATATTTCCCTCTTTCAAAATGGAGCTCTTGATATTTTATCCTAAATATTGTTACATGTACATACATTTTATTTGCACATTTTAGGAAAACAGAACCCATGGTATTTCAAATTTCCAGAACTAGAAAATTGTGTATTTATAATATACAAAGCTCTCATCAAATACACTTTTCACTGGGAAAAATAATTTGTGGATTTACACAAATTAAGAAAAAAATTACCTGGATAGTTTTCAGTGTGGTTCTTGGTCTGTTCCAGGCACATTTGATCTTATTCTCCTAGAGTTTTCATCTTCTGACTATTTTTTAAACACTTTCAATTGAGATTTTATGATTCCCACATTTGTTTTTCAATCCACATCATCTTTCACCAAGCTCTGAACTTGAAGGATTGTCAGGAGCTTAGCTGGAAGCACGTGGAACACAGGTGTTGGAAGATTTTTTTGTAAATCTTGCCGTCAAAACTGTGGCTAGTCAGAGAGGGCAGTAGCATTGGTCAAATGCTCCACAGCCTTCTCCTACTCACCTGGGACTAGGAAATCCTTTGCTGAGCTGAATTTCTTCAAGGAAGTATTTCTGAACTGTTTCAGTACATTTCAGATTGGATAACTTGGAAAGCCCGGCTCTCTTCTTGGCAAGTTTCTGTTTTCTTTCTTGGCTCTCAGAGCTGTTTTTGAAAATAGATTCTCTCTGTCTCTTGCAGTTGATAAATACAGTACACCATGCAGAGGGCCATATGTACTCTGGTGGTGAATCCCCTTTTGCAACCCACCATTTTCCCTTGGTTACCTAGTGTATAGGGCAGCATTGGCCAGTGAAGGAGCCATTGGCCACAAATGGTCTAGTCATGAAGTTGTTTTTAATTAATATTTTTTATCTTTTGTATGTGCATTAGGGAGCCACCAAATTATGTGGCATCATGACACATGGAAAGAGCTTAAAAATGAAGATACAGATTTAAACTTATCTGGGTTCTCTTTTCACAGACTGCACAAGGGGTGTGGAAATGCGCAATTGAGGAGGCTCTTTTTTCTGTAGGTATCTATTTGCCTAGCATCTCAGACTGGTGAGGAAGTGGGAAGATGAATTAAACAAAGTTCACACTCAGGTAGTCATGATAGCTGTGTGATATGGCTTTCTATTCCTTTTGAATATCTTCAAATAAAACGTGAAATGAAAATAATTTTTTTTTTGTTCTCTTAATGAGGAAATGCAAATGTCTGTGGCTTCCTAACATGAACAGTGGACACTGAAAATGTTTATTTCATCTGAGAGATACATGTCTATTTGGAACCAGAGGATACAGCACTCCTTGGATCTGAAATATGACAGGATCACTCTCGATAATAGTACACACATCAAAAAGCAAACATGGTGATCTGGGGTGTTGGGAGATGAGGGGCCTGGGGCATGAGCAGGACAAGAGAAGAAATGGCTGATGGCAGGCCACACGTCAGACCAGATCCACTGCACCTAACCTGGTACCCACTCCCTTTTTAGGAACCATCCCTTTTCAGATCAGGTAGTGTTTGTAAACCATGCCTCTGTGAGAATGGGTGGAACTCCATACTCAGCTTCCTGAAGAACCAATGAACCGTCTTCCACATGGGTGGCCAGAGTCCTTTGCCATTTTACCATCCCACCAGCACTGAATGAGCATTCCTCTGCCTTTTTCCACATCTTCTCCACACTTCTCCTGGTATGTGGGAAGCCTGTGCTTCCCACATATGAGTTCCCAGGTTCAATATCTCACCCTAGAATCTAAAAAAAAAAAAAAAAAAAAAA